>UESW01000092.1:0-100064 GCA_900491605.1 Calamus simplicifolius
ATAGAGCGGCCAAATCAAAGGCCCTTGAAAAGGTTCACGAGCTAAGCGAGAAGATGGCTCGGCGAGAGGAAGAGGTATAGCATCCTCTTACTTGCTTGTTTCTAGTGTTCTTTCTTTTGGTCATGATCTCACATAATCCAGCGTTCGTAGATAGGTAGAATCGAGCTCGAGGTCCAGGACCAACTTGAGGCTTTGAGGGCGGAGATGGCCTCGAGCCGTCAAACAAATTTCGAACTTGGGAGCCAGCTGGCCAAAGCTAATAGGCGGATCTCCTCAGCTGTGGACGAATATAAGAGCTCTGCTCAATTCTCCGAGGAGCATAGAGCGGCCTGTGCTGAAGCATTTCGGTTTGGCGAAGAGGAGACTCAGTCAAAGATTTTTCAGGCATACCTTGAGCTGGACTTGTCTTTTTTGGAGGCTGAGCTTTACGATACACGCACTCTGGGAGCTAAAGAAGCTGAGTACGAAGATATCTCGGATGTTGACCTCGAGACCATTTTGGGCACTAATGAGGCCTTGGTTCCAAAGGGATGTTCTCAGCCCGGCGTCGAGGAACCCGAAGTTCCCCCACCAACCGTATTTGAAGCGGGTGAATCTGATCAATTTCCCCCGAATGTCGCCGAGAGGACTCCTGGGAACAATTTGAACCCTGACTCTTAAGGGTTACTCATATATCTTTTGCTTCTTCGACCTGTGACTTGACTGAGGCTTTTATGAATGAATTTTCTTTTTGTCTCCTTCTGTTCATCTTATTGCTTTGGTTATTGTTTTCGGAACGATCTCTTTTGTTAGAGGTTTTTTTTTTTGGCAAATGAATCATGAACGACTCAAGTTTTTTAAAGTCGGATTGCTCTCAGGAGTTTCGAACTAAACACTCTGTGCAGACGAGGCTAGATTAACTCGTTTTGCCGGCGCACCAAGTCGTTAGGTTTTGACATGGAATTTCATTCTGGTTTTGCCCGAAGCGAAATGAACAAGTCTGTAAGCTAGCTCGGTTTGTCGAGATATAGGGTAGCTCGGCTCGAAATGACCGAAGCTCAAGGAAATGCTTCGGTTGGGACCGAGGTTAGGCGGATGGTTCGGTCTATCCGAAGCACAGAGTTGAACCGCTTTACGCCAAGGTAGATGAACGTCTTGCGGTTTGCCCAAGGACATCCCTTTTTTCTTAGGATATTTATCTCGCTGGCCTTTTCCAATGCAAGTTCCTTTAGCGTATGTGTTAAGTACTTGACCGTCATTGGACGGCATCATTTTCAGGGGGGATTTCCTAGGTCTACCTGTATCTCAAGGACTCGCAGACAATTTCCTGCATTTAATGCTCTTGATTCGAGATCAGGATATCTTTTGCCTTTCATCATGGCCTGGGAGGCGTGTCTGGCATGCTTCAGAATGTACCCTCTTTTTCCTGCCCTACCATGTGGCAACACAACCATGGCGTTTCAAATTCTGGGGTTCTTTTCTTTAATGGTTATCCTTGGTTTGCCTATTTATAAAATGAGGGGAGCAGATTGTGTTAAGACATCTCCCGAGAGCTTCCCTTTTTCCATGAGATAGAGAGACTTCCATGGTGCCTGTTTTATTGTGGTTGAGGGCGGAGAGTTCGAGCTTTCCTTTTGAAAGCTGGCTCATCCCAGATAGTTGGGGCGATAGGGGAGCTGCTGAAGAGCAAGTAGTCCTCGAGGGAGGAATCTCGTAGGTCATATGGAGAGCGCATGAGGATGCATACAGAGGTCATATCGGGAGCGCATGCATGCGCTTTCTATGTGGCCTTTGTCACTTGTCATGGGAACCACAGGAAATGCAAAGCATATGCAGCCCCCATGGTTTACATGAATTTCGCCTCCTTCCTCAATTTGGATCCCTCAGTTCATCCGTCTGAGGGGCCTTCTCTCGAGCGAGGAGGGAGGCGAGTGGTGTTGGTCTGCTAGTCTTTTGTCCATGCTATTAGCCAGCAGCTAGCAGCCCAGCATCCCACTTGCAGAGGAGGCATCCTCTGCATCAACATCTACAGGTCTCTAGCCCAGTTTGGATCCCTTAATTCATCCAAGGGACCTGAGGATGGCCGACTTTGCTGTCAACCGGTGACCTTAAGGGGGTCGTTTGGTTTCTCTAATTTCTTGGGTTGGATGCGGAAACATCATTATCGACCGAAGCTGCTCGACCGAGCTTCCATTTTGTTTCTTTATTTCCTGTGTTGTGATGCACTTGTAATGCCTCTCAGGAGGTTGCAATTTTTATCAATAAAGGAAATTCCTACTCTTTTTTCTTTGAGTACTTATTTCCTTTCCCCGTTGTGATTATGTCGCTCGGTAGCATTCTGCTTATGCTGCGCTTTCTAGATTGTAGCATGGTTCATAAATCTCTGGCAGCGCTTTAGCTATTATGCCTTCGATAGGTGTCCTGGCAAAGCCTAGTCCTCTGCGGAGGAAGCACTCATTTCTGCTTAAGTCGATGGGAGGCCGGGGCGGCCTTGTTAACTCACAATGTAAACATGATCCTACTCAACGGATGGAGTAGGTTTTCTTTGAAAAGAAATAACTCGCATAATTTTGCTAGTGTGTAGAGGAAAGTTTCTTACCTCCGCCAAAGTATGACAGATCGTTTTGGTCATGCTAGGGCATCTAAGAAGAGCCATCTCCCTCGGCTTCGTTGCTGTCATAAATGAGTCAGAATTTGACATACTGCTTGAAGGCATCACCCGGTTTGATCGAGATTTTAGATATTATTTGGAGGTATATTACTCAGTTTGGCCAAGGCTTCAGATATTATTCAGAGATATATCACTCGGTTTGGTCGAGGCTTCAATATTATTCAGAGATATATCACTATATCACTCGGTTTGACCGAGGCTTCAGATATTATTCAGAGATACATCACTCGATTTGGCCGAGGCTTCAGATATTATTCAGAGATATATCAATCGGTTTGGCCGAGGCTTCAGATATTATTCAGAGATATATCACTCGGTTTGGCCGAGGCTTCAAAGATTATATTTTACTTGGCGCTGCCAAGGTACGAAGATCGCTCGGCCCGGCCGAGGATTTGTAAAGATTATATTTTACTTGGCACTGCCAAGGTACGGAGATTGCTTGGCCCAGCTGAGGATTTATAAAGATTATATTTTACTTGGCGCTGCCAAGGTACAAAGATCGCTCGGCCCGACCGAGGATTTATAAAGATTATATTTTACTTGGCGCTGCCAAGGTACGGAGATCGCTCGGCCCGACCGAGGATTTATAAAGATTATATTTTACTTGGCGCTGCTAAGGTACGAAGATCGCTCAGCCCGACTGAGGATTTATAAAGATTATATTTTGCTTGGCGCTGCTAAGGTACGGAGATCGCTCGGTCCGACCGAGGATTTATAAAGATTATATTTTACTTGGCACTACCAAGGTACGGAGATTTTACTCGGCCCGACCGAGGCTTCAAAATTTAACGAAACCTATTTCTCATCGCAACTTTCAAGGAAGGTGATTAAAATAGGAACTTTGCATGCCTTTGAAAGTTAAATTTAACTTAATAGACAAAGTAAGTTAGTGAGGGCGTACTCTCATTGATGATAGGCGCGGGGATTATCCGAGTTCCATGTTCGGGGAATAGATTTCCCATTTAAATCTTGGAGTTTATAGGTGCCGAGCCTGATTACCTCCATGACTCGGTAGGGACCCTCCCAGTTCGGGAACAGTTTTCCTTGCTCCAGCGGCTTCGATACAGATGCTTTTTGCAGCACCAGATCACCTGGGAGGAAAGACTTCCCTTTGACTCTGGTGGAGTGATAGCATGCCACTCTTTATTGATATGCAGTCATTCGGATCCGGGCCTTCTCCCTGACTTCCTCTATTAAATAAAGATTAGTCCGAGTTGCTCGTTGTTGGATTCCTCTAAATAGCCTTCCACATGAGGGGAGGGGAGCCCAACCTCCACAGGAATGACAGCTTCTGTACCAAAAGCCATCTTAAATGGGGTTTAGCCTATGGGTATCCTCTCCGTGGTTCGATATGCCCACAACACATGGTGGAGTTCCTCGGCCCATTTGCCTCGCGCCCGATTGAGCCGAGCTTTGATTCCTTGCAGGATAGTTTGGTTGGTTATCTCGGCCTCTCCATTGGCTTGAGGATGCCCAACCGATGCCAAGCGGTGGAGAATGTCGTGGTTCTCACAGAACTCCCAAAATTTAGGATTATCGAATTGCTTCCCGTTGTCGGTGATGATTGTGTGGGGGAGGCCAAAACGGCAGATGATTAATCTCCATACAAAGTCTTTGGCCCAAGCTTCGGTTATCTGGGCGACTGCTTCGGCTTCGACCCACTTGGTGAAATAATCTATCGTAACGAACAGAAACTTCCTTTGCCCTGTTGCGAGGAGGAAGGGGCCAAGGATATCCATTCCCCATTTGGAAAAGGGCCAAGGGGATGATATAGAGGTCAGGTGAGCAGAGGGAAGTGATGGGGACATCAGCAAGAAGAAAAGGTTACAGACTGACACTCTTTGGTTTTGTAGTTAATCCACTTTCCGCAGGTTCCACTTACTCGAGCCAAGAGTTTCAATTTCTTAAGTGGCAACTCATGCTGCAAAATTTTAACTTCTGCCAAGTCTCAAAGTATCGACACTTCCTGCCTTGAGTCAACACTGCTATCAAGGCATCAAGTCTTCTCTTTGGAAGTCAAATCTTGGAGGACACATGGAGGTATCTGATGATGACACATGGCAACTTAGAAGTCAAATCTTGGAGGACACATGGAGGTATCTGATGATGACACATGTCAAACTAAGGAGGTGCCACATGGAAGCTTGTGCAACCAAATTTATTAGGGATTGATTGTAATTAGTTAGCTATATCATAACTAATCCTTAGATTGTTATGATCTTTTAGTTTTTTGGGCTAAAATTTCTGGAAGTCCTTTGGCCTATAAATAGGCCAAGCTTTCCCTCTTGTAGATATGAAGTTTGAGAAATAAAATCAAGTTTATTTGATTTCTTTTGCCAAGTGCCTTGTTCATCTTTGAGTATGGAGAGGGTGAGATGCTCTTAGTTTGAGTTGAAGCTTGTGTTTCCCTAGTCTTAGATCTAAGTCACTCCTTGAGGGAGAGGGTAAGAGGCCCAATTTGCTACGCTAATCCATTCTACCAAGTTTCCATAAGAGTTTCAGGAAGAAGGACAAGTGCTATCCAAGTCTCAGCAAATTTTTTCAAATCCTTCCTTTCCTTGTTCGATTTTTTTTATTTCCTTCAATTCCTTTGCCTCCACGGTCTTACTTTTGATCACTTGCAGGTTCTCTTGAGGAGGTTAGAGTTGAGGATGATGGCGCCACATCAAGGATCAAGTGCCAAGGTGAGTTCTTAAGTAAGGAGTGTAGATCTTATCAACCAACCCTCAATTATGTGAGTGTTGAGTGCATCCCTTCCACTTTAAGATCTTACTTCATTGTTGAAAAAAAAAAAAAATCCTCTTGGTCCTTTAGATCTGAAGTTTTAAAGGTAGCTTAACTTAGTTTGAAGGTTTCCATACCTTTAGATCCTAATCTTTTTATTTCTTTGAAAGAAGCTTGCACAAGGGTGTTTAGATTTCTGCTTCCGGTTTGATGTTCTTCATTTCTCCCATGCATGAATTCAGCCATAGCTTGGGCTTAAATGTTCATTAAGGCTGGTAATCAATTAGAACACATCACCATCCCCTCATTCCACCAATTTTTTTTTCGTGCCCCATCAGCTTTGGTATCAGAGCTTTGGTCTCTAAGTTAAGCTTGTAAGTTGCTGAAATTTCTGTTCTAGTTTTAGTCCGAGATTTTCATGAATTTTTTTATAATTTTTTAAAGGGTTAAAAAATAAATAAAAATTCATTTACTACACTTTAAGACTTTAAGTTCCAAAATATAAAATTAAAAAAATTATATTTTTAGAGTTTTGGAATAAAAAAATTCAAGTTCTTAGGTTGTTTTCTGGAAGACTGTTTTGGTTCCCTCCATTAAATTTGATTTTTAAAAAAATAAAAAAATAAAAAAAATAAATTTTAATTTGAGATCTGAGATTTAGACTTCAAATTATGTTATTCTCCACTTAAAGTTTGAATTTAGAGGGTTTTTTAATTTAACATTTGAATTTTGAAATAGGTAGTAGAGAGTTTGTTAAGCTGCTAGAATCTTCTAACAACTACTATCATAACAACTTCCTCAACCAAATTTAAAAAAAAAAAATTGAATTCAATTTTCAAAATATAGGATTTTCACTCTGAGATCTAACTAATTCAATTTTCATTTTAAATTTTTAAAAATTTAAAAATTTAAATTTCAAATTTTCATAACCGGGTTAGTTGAAGGTTAGTTAGAAGCTGCAAATTTTATTTAACCACTTTTACCTCCAAGAATAAAATTTTAATCTAAATTTTAAAATTTTAAAAAATATATATAGCTTCTGAAATCTAGACTTCAATATTTGAATTTCTCAATTTAAATTTGTATTTTTTGAATTTTAAAATTAGATTAAATTTTACTTAATTGTATTAAGTCTAGTCGATTGTGCTAGTTAATTGCTGAAATTATGTGCATCCATATATACATAAACCATTTTAAGGGCATTCAATATAACATAAGGGGAGGAGTTAATAACCTTTCCTTAGCCCACAACAACCATCCTCATTATGCATTGACCTAAGCCTTAATTAAAATCAAGTATGCACCTAAATTAAGGACACCAACAAGTCGGGTTCAAGTGCAAGAGGAGATAAAGCACTATTTGAGTTTGTAATTATTCTTAGAAACTGGTGTCTAAGACTAGAGGTCTAATGGCAAATGCCTTAAGCGGACTTGCGGTTCTTTAATTGGGTCCTTGCGAAAGCAAGGGGGGCCTCCCGCATTCCCACCTCTTACCTGGCCAGTGGCAAAGGTAATTGCATCCTTAACTAGTACCTAGTCAAGTCCTGTATTTTGAACTTCTAGGTTTAGGAGCCCTAGAAGCTAGGTTTGTATTTCTTATCTTATAGGTCAAAAGTTCTATCTTTCTTGGTTTGTACCTATGGATCCTAATCTTGAACTCTTTATGAGGATCCTGACTGAAAAGTTAGACACTGTAACTGAGCAATTAGGGAAAATTAACAAAGAATTAGGTCAAGTAAAAGATAGAGTTGAGACCCTTGAAGAGCCTCAAAGGATCCCCATCGAATCTGAATCATCTAGGTCAATTCCTCGAGGTCCAAGAGCCCAATATCATGTGCACATCCCTAAATACAATCCAAGGAGACTTGATCCTAATTTCATGGAAGAAGCTCGTCGAGTCCATCGGCCTGACTTTACTCCTGATCGTATCCCTAGGCAACCTCACCAGGATTACTTAGATCAAGATGAAAGAGCCATGAGGAACATTCGATTAGAGGCTCCTATCTTTGATGGAAGCCTAGACCCTAAAGCTTATGTTGACTGGGAGGGAGAAATGGATCAATATTTTGAATGGTATGAGATGACCGAGGAGAGAAAGTATAAGTTTGCCAAACTAAGGTTAGTCCGCTAGGCTAGGTTATACTGGGAGAATATCGGGCGAATGCTTAGGCAAAGAGGAGACATGCCCATAACCACTTGGAGAGCTATGAAAATCAAGCTTAGGGAAAAGTATGTCCCTATGTCCTATCACCAAAGACTATTAGATCAGTGGCAAAGATTATACCAGGGTAATAAGACTGTGTCTGAATATATTACCAAGTTTGATGAGTTTGCGATGAGGTGGAACATTGATGAATCAGAAGATGTAACATTGTCTAGGTTTAGAGCCGGTTTGTGTGAAGAAATTCAAAAGGAATTATTTCTAAGAGAAATCACTGACCTAGACCAAGCCTATCAAATAGCCAGAGATTATGAAAGGTTTCAAAGGGGACCGATAGTCAGAAGATCCGAATTAAGTAAGATTAGCACCCCTACTCAGAAACCATGGTTCAACCAAATGCGACCAAATCACCCCACTCCTACTATCCCATCCTGTTAAATGAGTGACAAGGGTAAGGCCCCTGTAGTTCAAAAGAGTAACAACCCGAATGTCCATTGTTTTAAATGTAACAAGAAGGGATACTATGCCAACCAATGCCCTGCCCGTTCTCTACATATAGGAGAACTAGCTGAAGAAGACCCTGAAGATACTAAAGAGTTTGAAAAAGAGGTATATGAGGCTGAATCCAATCTGATCAATGAGTATGATGAAGAGGAAGAAGCGGTTGATTATGATGAGACTTTGGGTGTTGTTAGAATATTAACCCAAACAAAGGAAAAGGAGGATTGGAGAAGAACTAATATACTCCAAACATTTGTTAAGATAGGGAAGAAGGTTTATAAAATCATTATAGACAATGGGAGTTGTGTGAATGCTATTCCCACTAAAGCCATTAAGAATTTAAGTTTGACCCCTGTTCTCCATCCCAATCCATACAAAGTTTCTTGGATAGATTCAACATTCATTCCCATTAAATCCAGATGTCAAGTTCCCATTCAAATCCAATCCTATCATGAACAAGTCTGGTGCGATGTACTACCCATGGGAGTAAGTAGCATCATTTTGGGTAGACCTTGGTTGTATGATCATGATGCAACTTTATATGATCAATCCAATTCTTGTGCTTTCAACCATCTAGGAAAAAAGCTTATCATTAACTCGACCCCACCTAAGGATAATATCAAGAAAGGGTCTAGTGATTTGAGAGAGAAGAAACAAGATCTGAATTTGATCAGTGTCAAGGAAATAGAGAAAGAAATCAATGAAGGATCACCTATGTGGATTTTGGCACTTAAAGAAAGTCGGAATGAAGATCATAAGGAACCACCTCAAGAAATCACAAAGATCTTAGAAGACTTTAAGGATGTATTCCCAGAAGATTTACCCAATCACCTGCCCCCACTTAGGGATATTCAACATACAATTGATCTAGTCCCAAGAGCCACCTTGCCTAACCTACCTCACTATAGGATGAATCCTACCGAGCACGCTGAGCTACAAAGACAAGTTGGAGATCTCCTCCAGAAAAAGTTTATTAGGGAGAGTTTAAGTCCTTGTGTAGTACCTGCCCTACTGACCCCAAAGAAGGATGGCACTTGGAGAATGTGCATCGATAGTCGTGCCATCAATAAAATTACGATCAAGTCTCGATTTCCTATCCCTCGCCTTGATGATATGCTTGACATGATGACCGAAGCCACTATTTTTTCCAAGATTGATCTTAAGAGTGGTTATCACTAGGTTAGGATCAAACCTGGAGATGAGTGAAAAACTGCATTCAAAACTAAGGATGGTCTTTATGAGTGGTTGGTTATGCCCTTTGGTCTATCAAATGCCCCTAGTACATTTATGAGGATCATGACTCAAGTTTTAAGACCTTTCATGGGAAAATTTGTTGTAGTATATTTTGATGACATCCTCATCTATAGTAAGACTAGGGAAGACCATTTAGATCTGTTGGCCCAGATGGCAACCCAAGAGGGGGGGGTGAATTGGGTTCTTAAAAATTTAAGCCCTTTTTAATTTTAGTTGATTAGTTAGCAAGATGTGCAAGTGAGATTAACTAATAAGCAAAGAACAAGCAGTTAACAAAGAGAGATAGAGATAGAGAAAATAACACGGCAAACACAAAAGTTTTATAGTGGTTCGGTGTATCCAACACCTACATCCACTCCCAAGGATCACTTGGGTCCACACTATAATCTCTCTAGATTACAGCCGAGTTGTTTTACAAGTTCACAACTCAAACTTGTTGTTTTTCGGGGATCACAACGAACCCAGCCGATTTTACACGGGCTCACCAGCACCAAACCCAAACACAAGCTATACCTAGCTTGTACCGAGGTTTAACAACCTCCTCTAGTTTAATTCCTCAGATTAAACTAGACTCAAACTAAGAATATGAGTTTAATTACAAGCAGCTCCTTTTTGAGCAGATATTTCAAAATAGAAATTGAGTTTAGAGAAGCCTGAATATTTAGAGCTTGAGAGCTGGCTTGGCTTCTTTGGTTTCCTTCCTTCAACTCCTCTTGATGTTGAATCAGGCCTCAGCACCGATTCTTCACAGATTTGAGCTTTGGAGTTGGGTTGAAGCTTTTTCTCCCTTTTTCTTGAATGTGGAAGATCTTTGATTTGCTCTTGAAAGTGTTGGGATCTCCTCTTGAATCTTTTGTAGAAGGTAGCTCTGGAGTGCACGAATCTCACTCTTGGATTTCACTCCTTTTGAATCTCTCTTCTTTGAGCTAAAAGATTTTTCAAGAATGCTCTGTTTTTCCTCTTTTCAAATGATATTCTTTTCTCTCTTTTGATTTTCTCTCTTATCTATTGATTTGAAAAGAACTTCTATTTATAGAATCTGCAAAAATATATCCGTTAGAGTCAAGGAAAAATAGCCGTTATTTAAAAATCTAACCGTTGGAGCTGATGTGTCAATTCAAAAATTATCGCCCAGATTTTGGGGAGTCGGCTCGGGAACTGTGTGAGTCGGCTCGAGCAATCGAATCCAGAACGCACCAAAAAGTGAGTCTCCAGGGGTCGACTCGTGAAAATCTGGGAGTCGACTCGTGACTTTCAGGGGTCGACTCGCGACAAGCTGGGAGTCGACTCGAGAAGCACTCAAAAATGAGTCTTTCTGCCGTCTGAGTCGAGTCGGCTCGCACAGTCATGAGTCGGCTCGAGAAAGTTCAGGGGTCGACTCGGAAACTCTCGAGTCGGCTCGGGACTGATACAAAAATCAGAAAACATTCTGATTTGCTTTGAAAATCATCCCAACCAACTTTGAAATATAAATATGACTTAGATAATGTTGATTTAACAGTAATACTCAATTTCAAAGCATTTTCATTGATCTTTAAGAGATTGGTATAGAAAATCATTTTTGAATTCATAAGTATAGCTCACTGAAACATATATTCAATTGATTCAAGAAACTCATTATATTTTTAATAGTTCATAGTTTCCAATTTGAAATTGCTCATAGTAAGAATATTTCATTTATTGACTTATCATGTTCATAGCCTTTTAGAAAGTAAAGCAATACTTTTTGGAAATCATCAAAATCAATAAGTTGGGGCAATTATGTTTCAATAATTTCTCAACAATCTCCCCCTTTTTGATGATGACAAAAATATTGAGTTTGTTCATGATTGATTAGTGAATTAATTTTGTTTTCATAGTTAAGTTTAGGCTCCCCCTTAATGAGGTAGCTCCCCCTATGAAACTTAATTAATTAACCCATTGTTTATCACAATCATAGACAATCATAAAACTATAAAATTCTCCCCCTTTTTTGTTATCAACAAAAAGATAGATAAACATTCATTCAAATTTCATTGACATAAGGAAATAGAGAATTCATTTCATTCAAAAGTCTAGTACATCAAAATGTTCGATACATTGATTTCATAAAGAAGGCATAAAAACTTCAGTACAAAATGACTCTAGTAACTCAAAATGAGTTCTTACAATTCTAGTTAGATGATCAACAATATTTTTCATTCCTTCAGATTGAATTTTTACATAGTCCTTGAGTTTTTCATCCACAAACGTGCACGCACTCTTAATTTTATCTTGAAGCTCTGCGTTGCTCTGTGCATATGTCTCTCCATCACCACAAACATCCTTAAGTTCTTCAAAAATTTTCTTGAGATCACTACTTAAGGATGCTGATGAAGAGCCGATAGTGGATTCAATCTTTGAAATACGATCATCAAGAGAATAAATTGTCTCTTTCAAATGCATAAACTTATTCTCAAATTCAGTTTTAAGCTTGTCAGATTGATCTTCAAGTAAGGCTTTGAGTTGCAAAATTTGTTGATCTGAAAAGCTAGCAGAAGATGAAGTCTGAACAATTGTTGGAACAGGGCTGGAGCAGAGGTAGAAACCAAGGGGCTCGGAGGTGCAGGCGAAGGATGTCTAACAGATGGTCCTGCAGCCTCAGTATCTATTGCTCTTTCCTCTGTCACTCCTTTCCTTTCCCACTTCCCATCCTTTTTGACAAACCCCATCCTATGAATAGTTGCCAGACTATAGAAGTCAGTGTGTCTTAAGTTTTTCATTGGTTCATTATCAGAGATCACACACCCTGGCTTCGAAAAATCAAAGTGAGAATCATCCCATATGGCAGACTGGATTTCCTTTTCCCTGCACAATCTGCTATATACCACAAAATCATGCTTGGAAGATTGATTGGCTTGCCAGTCACAATGGCGTCCATTACAAAAACATCTCTTTCGGAAACATAATCAAATCTACCCGTTTTAGGAAATAGAATCCTACAGCAGATATTGTGAAGCAATCTCAACTCTAAGGACAGCTGATTAGCAAGAATCTCTTCAAATCCAACCACATCCCTGTTTAATAATCTGGATAAAGCTGGGGCACGGTCATCAGAAGAAAGGTTGAGGTGCCTGACAAGGGTAATTGCAATAATCTAGCCAAGATCTCGGGAGTCACTGAAATTCTTACTCCTCTCACATTGCTAATAAGCCCATGGTCTCCTCTAGACAAATTTTGTAAAATTCTTTAACTAATGAGGGATAAGTCGGGCATTCAAGAGAGCAAACTTTCTCCCAACCCATTTCGATTAACTGTCTTCCAAAAAGAAAGCCCTCATTCTCAAATAATTCAAAATCCATCTTCCTACCAGTGGTAATGATTCTATCTGCTAGTCGGTCTACCTGGGAGGACGTGGCAGCAGGAGCAGCAGCTGGAGGAGAAGAGATGCGGTGGAGTCGAGCTTGGTGAAGGTTCACGCGCCGGACGCTTAACCGTTTGCTTCACGGAGCGCTTTCTCTTAATGCCACCCGCCACAACACTAGATCCTCTAGTTTTAGGAGCCATTTGATGATTGGAGGTGATAAAAAGGGATTCTAGGAGTTTTGGAGGGTTTGGAGAGAGTGTGGAGAGCGTATTTTTGATTTGGGGACGAGTATAATGAGCGACGAGTCGACTCTGCCCTAGAAAAATCAATTTGGGACCACCTCGAGTCGGCTCGCGCAAACCCAAGTGTCGACTCGGCACAGACACAGAAAGTCTCGAGGAGTCGACTCGCTCAGAGAGGGGTCGACTCGAGAGTTTCAAGAAACTCGAGTCGACTCCGATACACATCGAGTCGGCTCGAGACCATTTCAGACAAAAAAATGAAATTTCTGAAATATGTCCGGAAAATGATCATAAAAATTGATAAATAATCATTGGATATGATGAATCAGATAAGAGTTCTAGATAGATTCCTTAAGATTTTGAGGATTTGAAAGAATTCTAGATATTTCCTTAAATTTCAAAATTTATTCAAAAGGATTACAAATTCCTAATTCTCCTCTAAGATATTCAAACCTTTCTTCACTTAGGGGTTTTGTTAAGATGTCAGCTAATTGTTCTTCAGTGTTTACATAATCTAAACAAATTTCATCATTAGCTACATGTTCTCTTATAAAATGATATCTAATTTCTATGTGTTTTGTCCTTGAGTGTTGAATTGGATTTTTCGTTAAATTGATTGCGCTAGTATTATCACATTTATGGGTGTCTTATTAAGTTTGATACCATAGTCCTCAAGTTGTCGCTTAATCCATAGGATTTGCGCACAGCAACTTCCAGCTGCTACATATTCAGCTTCAGTAGTTGATAATGCAACTGAATTTTGCTTTTTGCTAAACCATGTGATTAAGTTACTGCCTAAGAAATGGCATGCACCACTTGTGCTTTTTCTATCAATTTTACATCCGGCATAATCAGAATCTGAATATGCAATTAGGTTTAATGTGGAGTCTCTAGAATACCATAAACCTACATTTTTGTTCCATTTAGATATCTTAATATTCTTTAACAGCTATTAAGTGTGATTCTTTAGGTTCAGCTTGAAATCTAGCACACAAACATACTGCAAACATTATATCAGGTCTACTTGCTGTTAAATAGAGAAGGGATCCGATAATACCTCGATAATACTTTTGATCAACCTTCTTACCTTCTTCATCTTTGTCTAGCTTGCATGAAGGACTCATTGGTGTTCCAAGGGGTTTCATTGTTTCCATACCAAACTTTTTGAGTAGTTCTCTTGTGTACTTGGTTTGGTTGATAAAAATTCCCTCCTTGCATTGTTTGATCTGGAGTCCAAGGAAGAAGTTGAGTTCTCCCATCATGCTCATCTCGAATTCTCCCTGCATTAACTTTGCAAATTCTTGACAGAGAGATTCGTTAGTAGCACCAAAAATAATGTCATCTACGTATATTTGTACTACTAGTAAATCTTTACTTTTTCTTTTTAAAAACAAAGTTTTATCAACATTTCCTCTTGTAAAATCATTTTCTATTAGAAATTTACTTAACCTATCATACCAAGCTCTAGGTGCTTGTTTCAAACCATATAAAGCTTTGTGCAATTTAAAAACGTGATTTGAAAATTCATGATCTTCAAAACCTGGTGGTTGTTCTACATAAACTTCTTCATTATAAGTCCATTTAAAAATGCGCTTTTAACATCCATTTGAAATAGGTTAATTCATATGACATGCAAATGCAAGTAAAAGTCTAATGGCTTCTAGTCTAGCTACAGGTGCAAAGGTTTCATCAAAATCAATACCTTCTTCTTGACTATATCCTTTAGCAACCAATCTAGCTTTGTTTCTAATTACTATGCCATTTTCATCTAATTTATTTCTAAAAACCCATTTAGTTCCTATGATTGAATGGTTTTTAGGTCTTTCCACTAAAGTCCAAACATTATTTCTAGTGAATTGATTAAGTTCTTCTTGCATAGCTAACATCCAATTATTATCTTTTTCAGCTTCTTCTATAGTTTTAGGTTCTATTTGTGATACAAATGCAAGATGATTACTAATATTTCTCATGTATGATCTAGTCCTTATTCCTTGAGATGGATCACCTATAATCAATTCCTTAGGATGACTATAAGCATATCTCCAATCTCTTGGAAGATCTACATCATTATGATCATTATTAACATCATCATCCTTATGTGAATCATTATCTTTAGCCTGTTGTTCATGATCAGAAGATACTTCAATATTAAGTTTTTCAAGATCTTTTTCAATTATGTTTGTATCTTCCTCATCATTAATCTTTTCAGATCCAGTTGCTAAAGATCATCAAAAACTACATGAATGGATTCTTCAACTACTAAGGTTTTCTTGTTAAAGATTCTATATGCCTTACTAGTTGTTGAATAACCTAGAAAAATTCCTTCATCAGATTTAGCATCAAATTTTCCTAAGTTGTTTTTTACCATTATTATGAATGAAGCATTTACATCCAAATGCATGAAAGTATTTTATATTTGGTTTTCTTTCATTCCATAATTCATAAGGTGTTTTCTTTAATATTGGTCTTATTAAAGCTCTATTTAAGATGTAACATGCTGTGTTAATTGCTTCCGCCCAAAAATACTTTGGTAAGTTGCTTTCACATAGCATGGTACGGGCCATGTCTTCTAAAGTTCTGTTCTTTCTTTCAACTACACCGTTTTGTTGTGGAGTCCTAGGGGCTGAAAAATTATGATTAATTCCATTTTCAGTGCAGAAATTTTCAAATAAGTGATTTTCAAATTCTGTTCCATGATCACTTCTTAGAGATACTATAGTAGTGTTTTTCTCATTTGTGACTTTCTTGAAAAATTTCAGGAACATCGAGAAAGTCTCATCTTTGTGAGCTAAAAACATTACCCAAGTATATCTAGAATAATCATCTACAATCACTAGACCATATTTCTTTCCTCCTAGACTTGTGGTTCTAGTTGGTCCGAAAAGGTCCATGTGAAGTAGCTCTAGTCCCCTAGAAGTTGAAACAACGTTTTTAGATTTAAATGAACTTCTAGTTTGTTTTCCAAATTGACATGCATCACAGATTTTATTATTTTCAAAATCCAATTTAGGTAAACCTTTGACTAAATCCATTTTAATTAGTTTTGAAATAAGGTGTGTGCTTGCATGACCTAATCTACGATGCCACAACCAACTAATATCATTAATGTTAGCATTATCAGTAATTAGGCAATGACTACTCTTAGAAGTTTTGTTTGTGTCAACTAAGTATATATTGCCAAATCTATAACCAGTAAAAACAATGCTATCATCAATAGAATTAGTTACAGTGCATAAAGAAGATTTAAAAGAAACATTAAAGTTTTTATCACATAATTGACTTATGCTAATTAGATTATGCTTCAAACCATTAACATAAAGTACATTGTCAATTACTATAGATGGAGTTATGCGAACTTTACCAAGGCCCAAAATTTGACCTTTACCGTTATCGCCAAATGTCACAACTCCACCAACATTTTCTTCTAGGGTGATGAATTCCTCTTTGTCACCCGTCATATGTCTTGAGCAGCCGCTATCAAGATACCACTTCTTGTTTGATCTTTTGGCCACAAGACATTCCTGCAATATCATCAAACTTTATGCTTAGGTACCCAAGCTTTCTTGGGTCCTTCATGGTTAGCAGCAATAAAAATTGTTCCTTTCGGAACCCATATTTTCTTAGTTTTAATATTTTTAATTTCTTGTTGTTCATTAAGGTTTTACATTCAAGGATTTGTGTCCTTTTTCATTGCATTTAAAACAAGTAATATTACTTGGTTAGCTTTTACAAAAATATTTTTAATGATTTTTGTTTTCTTAAAGTGTTATACCCTAGCCCAGCTTTGTCAAAAACAGCCTTTTGACTATCTAGAATCATGTTTAATTTAGTTGAGCTTAAAGTAAATTTCTCAACAATGTCTTTATATTTTTACTTCTTTCTTTAAACAATCATTCTCATTTGAGATTGATTCTTTTTCTTTAATTAATTTTTCATTCTCAGATTTCAGCAAATCAATCTTATGATAAAATCATTTTCTTCATTAAGAGAAGTTTCTTCTTTATCTTTTAATTCATTTTTCTTTAACTAAATTTAAGTTTTCATTTTCAAAACTTTATATTTCTTTTTCAAACTTTTAAAATCAATCATCAATTCATTGAAAGCTTCAAACATTTCATCAAATGTAAATTCATCATCGGGGGTTTCGGAACTTACCTCGTCATTGTCGTCGTCGTTGGCCATGAAGCAAATATTTGCAACCTCTTTTTGTTCTTCTTCTTCGGAAGAAGATTCATTGCTGTCAGTCCATGTTGCAACATATGCCTTCTTCTTTTTCTTGAAGGTCTTTTTCAGTTGTGGACAATCATATCGATAATGCCCCGGTTTCTTACACTCATAACAGATCAAGGGGTCTTTCTCTTTGTCCTTGTCCTTTTCTTTCTTTTCCTTTTCCTTTTCTCCTTCCATTTTATTTCCAAATTTTCGTTTTTGGAAGGGTTTCTTTTTCCTCAAAAATCTTCTGAACTTCTTGGCCAAGAGAGCAGTTCATCATTATCTTCATCACTATCATCACTGCTGCTCTCTTCTACATCTTTTGCAGCCTTTAGAGCAATGGTTTTCTTCTTTTTAGTTTCCTCCTCAATATGCTGCCTCATTGTCAATTCGTGGGTCATGAGAGATCCTAGAAGCTCCTCTAAGGGTAGTGCATTGAGGTCTTTGGCTTCTTGGATTGCTGTGACTTTTGCTTCCCACGATCTTGGCAATGACCTGAGTATTTTGCGAACAAGATCAGCATTAGTATAAACTTTTCCTAAACTTTTCAAACCATTCACAATATCGGTGAATCTAGTGAACATGCATGTGATGGTTTCAGTTTGTTCCATTGTGAACAATTCATATTTATGAACTAAATATTTATCTTTGATTCTTTTACTTGGTTTGTTCCTTCATGTGTAACTTCCAACCTATCCCATATTTCTTTAGCGGAATTACAAGTAGAGATGCGGTTGAATTCATTTGAATCTAAGGAACAATATAAGATATTAATGGCTTTGGCATTAAGTTGAGCCATTCTCCTATCATTATCATTCCAATCCCTTTCGGGCTTTGGAACAATAGTGCCATCATAAGGTGTGTGGGTGTACTAGGTCCATTTAATATAACACCCCAAAGCTCATAATCAGAAGCTTGAATGAATATCCTCATTCTAGCTTTCCAATAAGAATAGTTTGAGCCATTAAAGAGTGGAGGTCTATTCGTAGAATGACCTTCAGCAAAACTAGAACCACTTTGTGTTGCCATAATGACCTTTAGCTCTTGATCGTGAGATCAAACTCTAAATGAGCACTATGCTCTGATACCAATTGTTGGCCCAGATGGCAACCCAAGAGGGGGGGTGAATTGGGTTCTTAAAAATTTAAGCCCTTTTTAATTTTAGTTGATTAGTTAGCAAGATGTGCAAGTGAGATTAACTAATAAGCAAAGAACAAGCAGTTAACAAAGAGAGATAGAGATAGAGAAAATAAACATGGCAAACACAAAAGTTTTATAGTGGTTCGGTGTATCCAACACCTACATCCACTCCCAAGGATCACTTGGGTCCACACTATAATCTCTCTAGATTACAGCCGAGTTGTTTTACAAGTTCACAACTCAAACTTGTTATTTTTCGGGGATCACAACGAACCCAGCCGATTTTACACGGGCTCACCGGCACCAAACCCAAACACAAGCTATACCTAGCTTGTACCGAGGTTTAACAACCTCCTCTAGTTTAATCCTCAGATTAAACTAGACTCAAACTAAGAATATGAGTTTAATTACAAGCAGCTCCTTTTTGAGCAGATATTTCAAAATAGAAATTGAGTTTAGAGAAGCCTGAATATTTAGAGCTTGAGAGCTGGCTTGGCTTCTTTGGTTTCCTTCCTTCAACTCCTCTTGATGTTGAATCAAGCCTCAGCACCGATTCTTCACAGATTTGAGCTTTGGAGTTGGGTTGAAGCTTTTTCTCCCTTTTTCTTGAATGTGGAAGATCTTTGATTTGCTCTTGAAAGTGTTGGGATCTCCTCTTGAATCTTTTGTAGAAGGTAGCTCTGGAGTGCACGAATCTCACTCTTGGATTTCACTCCTTTTGAATCTCTCTTCTTTGAGCTAAAAGATTTTTCAAGAATGCTCTGTTTTTCCCTCTTTTCAAATGATATTCTTTTCTCTCTTTTTGATTTCTCTCTTATCTATTGATTTGAAAAGAACTTCTCTATTTATAGAATCTGCAAAAATATATCCGTTAGAGTCAAGGAAAAATAGCCATTATTTAAAAATCTAACCGTTGGAGCTGATGTGTCAATTCAAAAATTATCACCCAGATTTCGGGGAGTCGGCTCGGGAACTGTGTGAGTCGGCTCGAGCAATCGAATCCAGAACGCACCAAAAAGTGAGTCTCCAGGGGTCGACTCGTGAAAATCTGGGAGTCGACTCGTGACTTTCAGGGGTCGACTCGCGACAAGCTGGGAGTCGACTCGAGAAGCACTCAAAAATGAGTCTTTCTGCCGTCTGAGTCGAGTCGGCTCGCACAGTCATGAGTCGGCTCGAGAAAGTTCAGGGGTCGACTCGGAAACTCTCGAGTCGGCTCGGGACTGATACAAAAATCAGAAAACATTCTGATTTGCTTTGAAAATCATCCCAACCAACTTTGAAATATAAATATGACTTAGATAATGTTGATTTAACAGTAATACTCAATTTCAAAGCATTTTCATTGATCTTTAAGAGATTGGTATAGAAAATCATTTTTGAATTCATAAGTATAGCTCACTGAAACATATATTCAATTGATTCAAGAAACTCATTATATTTTTAATAGTTCATAGTTTCCAATTTGAAATTGCTCATAGTAAGAATATTTCATTTATTGACTTATCATGTTCATAGCCTTTTAGAAAGTAAAGCAATACTTTTTGGAAATCATCAAAATCAATAAGTTGGGGCAATTATGTTTCAATAATTTCTCAACAAGATCATCTTAGACAAGTCTATTACACCCTTAGAAAGGAAAATCTATATGTCAATCTGAAGAAGTACAAATTCATGACTAACAGAGTAACCTTTCTAGGGTTCATTATTACTACTGATGGTGTTTCTGCTGATCCCGAGAAAATTAAGTCCATAGTCGAGTGGCCCGAACCCAAGAACATACATGACGTCCATAGCTTCCACGGTCTTGCCACCTTCTATAGGAGATTCATCCAAGGGTTTAGCACCATTGTTGCTCCAATCACGGATTGTCTTATGAAAGGAAATTTTGAATGGACCAAACAAGCCAATAAAGCCTTCCTTGAGATTAAAGGAAGAATGACACAAGCACCAATCTTAAGGTTGCCTGACTTTTCTAAAGTTTTTGAGGTTGCTTGTGATGCCTCTGGGATTGGAGTTGGTAGAGTTTTAAGTCAAGAGAACCATCCGGTAGCTTTTTTTTAGTGAGAAACTAAATGGCGCAAAGTTGAGATATTCCACCTATGACAAGGAGTTATATGCGGTAGTTTAGGCTTTGAAATATTGGAGACATTACTTGTTACCGCAGGAGTTTGTTCTATTTTTTGATCATGAAGCCCTCCGATTCCTTAGCTCCCAAAAGAAGTTAAACCCTAGGCATGGAAAATGGGTAGAGTACATCCAAGCTTACACCTTTGTTCTAAAACACCGTGCTGGTTCTGACAATAAGGTTGCCGATGCTTTAAGTCGACGTTCTATGCTCTTGACGTCGTAAGTACTGAAGTCACAAGATTTGATAAGTTGAAGGAAGAGTATAAAAGTTGCCTTGACTTTAGTGAGATTTTTGAATCTGTCAATCTAAGGCCTTCTAAAGAATACAAAGACTTTACTCTTCATGATGGGTTCCTTTTTAAAGGAGATAAGTTGTGTATTCCCCGAACCTCAATTAGGGAATTCTTGATTTGGAAAATCCATGCCGGAGGTTTAGCGGGCCATTTCGGAAGGAATAAAACTATTATAGCTTTGGAGGAACAATTCTTTTGGCCCAGCTTAAAACGAAATGTTGCCCAAGTCGTAGCCCAGTGTAGGACATGTGTTGTTGCTAAAATGCAAAAATAAAACACTGGACTATACACCCCTTTACCCATCCCTGATCGACCTTGGCAAGACATCAGTATGGACTTTGTGTTAAGACTACCAAAGACCTTAAGGAGACATGATTCCATCTTTGTGGTAGTCGATAGATTTTCTAAAAAGGCACATTTTCTGCCTTGTTCCCAGACCTTCGATGCATCAAAAGTGGCCAAGTTATTTCTAGATGAAGTGGTTAGATTACACGGGTTACCTAAAACCATCATGTCTGATAGGGATGTTAAGTTCACCAGTTACTTTTGGAAAACCCTATGGCACCTACTAGGAACCAAGTTAAACTTTTCTACCACTTATCACCCCCAAACTGATGGTCAAACAGAAGTTGTAAATAGAAGTCTTGGAAATATGTTGAGATGTTTAATGGGAAAACATACTAGATATTGGGACCTTTTACTGCCACGTATAGAGTTTGCCTATAATAATTCAGTTAACAGATCCACTGAAAAAAGTTCTTTTGAGATTATTCATGGGTACAAACCAAGAAAGCCAATAGACCTCATTCCATTGCCCATGCATATAAGAACATCAGAGTCTGCTGAGTCATATGCACAACACATTAGGGATTTACACAAAGAAATTAGCAAGAAAATCCATATAAGCAATGAGAGTTACAAGCATATGGCTAATTCCCATAGAAGAGCAAAAGAATTTCATGTAGGAGACTTTGTCATGATAAGGCTCAGACCTGAATAGTTTCCAAAGGGAACTATGAAGAAACTACACGCCCGTGGTGCAGGTCCTTTCAAAATAATAAAAAGAATTGGACCTAATGCTTATATACTAGACCTACCTTCTAACTTTGGTATTAGTTCCACCTTTAATATTTCAGATCTGGTAGAATACAAGGAACCAACAATGAATCCCAGTGAGTTTTTAGGACATGATCCATCCTTTGAGAGTGGACCAATCCCAGAGTGTCCACCAGCCACAAAGAGAGAAAGAATTGAACGGATATTAGATGACAAGATTGTTACTACCCGAAATAAAGACTATCAACGCTACTTGATCCATTGGCAAGGTAGACTTGATTCTGACTCATGGATCACTCAAGAAGAACTGCAAAGGATCAATCCAGATCTGCTTGAATATTACCAAAGCCAAAATGATCCATACTCGTCAGGGCCAAGTTTTTTTCACTCGGGAAGAATTGATGGGGACATCAGCAAGAAGAAAAGGTTGCAGACTGACACTCTTTGGTTTTGTAGTTAATCCACTTTCCGCAGGTTCTACTTACTCGAGCTAAGAGTTTCAATTTCGCAAGTGGCAACTCATGCTGCAAAATTTCAACTTCTGCCAAGTCTCAAAGTATCGACACTTCCTGCCTTGAGTCAACACTGCTATCAAGACATCAAGTCTTCTCTTTGTAAGTCAAATCTTGGAGGACACATGGAGGTATCTGATGATGATACATGGCAACTTAGAAGTCAAATCTTGGAGGACACATGGAGGTATCTGATGATGACACATGGCAAACTAAGGAGGTACCACATGGAAGCTTGTGCAACCAAATTTGTTAGAGATTGATTGTAATTAGTTAGCTATATCATAACTAATCCTTAGATTGTTATGATCTTTTAGTTTTTTAGGATGAAATTTTTGGAAGTCCTTTGGCCTATAAATAGGCCAAGCTTTCCCTCTTGTAGATATGAAGTTTGAAAAATAAAATCAAGTTTATTTGATTTCTTTTGCCAAGTGTCTTGTTCATCTTTGAGTATGGAGAGGGTGAGATGCTCTTAGTTTGAGTTGAAGCTTGTGTTTCCCTAGTTTAGATCTAGGTCACTCCTTGAGGGAGAGGGTGCGAGGCCCAATTTGCTACGCTAATCCATTCTACCAAGTTTCCATAAGAGTTTCAGGAAGAAGGACAAGTGCTATCTAAGTCTCAACAAATTTTTTCAAATCCTTCCTTTCCTTGTTCGATTTTTTTTTATTTCCTTCAATTCCTTTGCCTCCATGGTCTTACTTCTGATCACTTGCAGGTTCTCTTGAGGAGGTTAGAGTTGAGGATGATGGTGCCACGTCAAGGATCAAGTGCCAAGGTGAGTTCTTAAGTAAGGAATGTAGATCTTGTCAACCAACCCTCAATTCTTTGAGTGTTGAGTGCATCCCTTCCACTTTAAGATCTTACTTCATTGTTGAAAAAAAAAAAAACCTCTTGGTCCTTTAGATCTGAAGTTTTAAAGGTAGCTTAACTTAGTTTGAAGGTTTCCATACCTTTAGATCCTAATCTTTTTATTTTTTGAAAGAAGCTTGCACAATGGTGTTTAGATTTCTGCTTCCGGTTTGATGTTCTTCATTTCTCCCATGCATGAATTTAGCCATAGCTTGGGCTCAAATGTTCATTAAGGGTGGTAATTACTTAGAACACATCACCATCCCCTCATTTCACCATTTTTTTTTGTGCCCCATCAGGAAGCCTCTGAATATTTGAGTGTCTCTGGCACGAATCACAGGCTTGGACAAGGTCATTAGTGTCTCTCTGCATCGTCAGCCAATAATACCCTTGACGCAGCACCTTATGGCACAGGGCCCGGCCGTCAAGATGATTGCCGCAGATACCTTCATGAACTTCTCAAAGAGCGTAATCAGCCTCCGATGGTCGAAGGCACTTGAGCAACGGCATAGAGAATGATCGCTTATATAGCCGATCATCTATTAGAACATAGTGAGACGATTGCATTTTTAGCTTCCTCGCTTCCTTCCTATCAACCGATAGCAACTCTTTTTTGAGATACTTGTGCAGGGGATCTATCCAAGACGGCTCAATGTCGACCTGCATCATTGGTCAGCATCGACGATGCTGGGTTTCTCTAGGACTTCTAAGTGGAATCTCCTTTCAAGATCCATCGAGTCCGTAGTCGCCAAGCGGGACAAAAGGTCGGCACGCGCATTCTCAGCCCTTGGTATCTGGATAATTTTAAACTCATCAAAATAGGAGGATAGGTCGCGCACCTTTTGGAGATACTGAATCATATTCAGTTCTTGAGCCTCAAAATCCCCTTACACCTAGCCGGTCACCAACTGAGAGTCAGTGTAGGCAATTAGTTTTTTAACTTTAAGCTCGTGGACGATGCGTAGTCCGAAGAGTAGGGCTTCATATTCTGCTTCATTGTTTGAGGCCGAAAAGGAGAAACGGATGCCATATTCGAAGGTTGTGCCTTCCGAACTAGTGAGAACCAAGCCGGCACCAGAACCGCTCACACTAGAGGATCCATCAGCATGAAGCAACCATGGGGCACTGGGCTTTGATTGTTCAAGGGTATCCGAAGTAGAGCCGTCCTCAGGTATGGTGCATTCAAGGAGAAAATCTGCCAAGACCTGGGCTTTAATGGCTGAACAAGGTTGATACCGAATGTCGTACTCGCTCAGCTCGATAGCCCATTTGGTCATTCTTCTCGATGCTTCTGAATGATGGATAATTGCCTTGATGGGTTGATCAGTTAGGACTGTGACGGTATGCGCCTGAAAATATGGCCGCAGCTTTCGGGCCGATGTCACCAGAGCCAGGACCATCTTCTCGACTCGAGTGTACCTCGTTTCAGCATCTTTGAGTAGTTTACTGACATAATAAACATGCTTTTGGAGTTTGTTCTCCTCTCTGATCAGCACCGAGCCAACAGCAGTTTCGGAGGTCGCCAAGTATAGATTCAGCGTTTCCCCTGGCTCTAGGCTGCTGAGGAGAGGCGGTGATCCGAGGTATTTCTTGAGGCCCTCAAAGGATTTCTGATAGTTTGGGGTCCACTGGAAGTTGGCCGACCGAAGTGCTTTGAAGAAGGGGAGGCATTTTTTGGCTGACCGAGCAATGAAGCGGCTGAGGACCGCAATCCTTCCAGTAAGGCGTTGCACGTCCTTGATCGACCCCAGAGGGGCCATCTGCCACAGGGCTTGATTCTTTTGAGAATTTGCCCCGATGCCTCGCTGGGAGACCATGAAGCCCAGGAATTTCCCAGAGTTAACCCCGAAGCGCATTTGGTGGGGTTGAGCCTCATTTGATATTTTCGAAGTGTTGCGAAGATTTCAACGAGGTCCTCCACATGTCAGGATGCTTCCCTGCTCTTTACTAGCATATCATCAATGTACACCTCCATGTTCCGACCGATTTGCTCCTTGAAGACTTTATTAACCAACCTTTGGTAGGTGGCACCTACATTTTTTAGACCAAAGGGCATGACTCGGTAATAATAAGTACCTCGATCGGTGATGAAGGTAGTTTTCTTCTCGTCTTCGGGTGCCATTCGGATCTAGTTATAGCCCAAGTAGGCATCCATGAAAGTCAGCATTTGGTGGCCTGAGGTCGAGTTCATGAGCTGGTCGATCCGAGGAAGGGGGAAGCTGTCTTTCGGGCATGCCTTGTTAAGGTCGGTGAAGTCAATGCAGATTCTTCATTTGCCATTTGATTTCTTCACCATAACTACATTTGCCAACCAATCAGGATAATGGACCTCCCGGATGAAGTTGGCTTTGATGAACTTGTCCACCTTCTCTTCGATGGCCTTTTGGCGCTCAGGGGCGAAGCTCCTCTTCTTCTGCTTGATTGGACGGAATGCCTTGTCCACGCTGAGGCAGTGGACCAGGACATCCGGGCTGATCCCAGGCATATCCGACATGGACCAGGCGAAGACATCGGCATTTCTCAAAGAAATTCGATCAGCTCTCGGCGAAGCTCTCCCTGCAATTGTGATCCGACCCTTATGGTTCGGCTAGGCTGAGCTTCGTCGAGTGGCACCTCCTCTAGTTCTTCGGCTGGTTCCCCTCGTTGTTCGATGGGATCCTCTCAAGCATCTAGCCCATCCACCTTGGGCTTTCTGGATTGAAGGTCAGCAACAAAGCAATGCCGAGCAATAATCTAACTTCCCTGAACAACTCCCACTCCCCATTCGGTGGGGAACTTCATAGCGAGGTGAGGAATGGAAATGATGGCTTTAAGAGCCACTTGTCCTAGCCTGCCAAGGATGGCATTGTAGGGGAACTGAAGCTTGATTACCAGGAAGTCCATGAGCACAGTGGCTACCCAAGGCCAAGTGCTGGCTCGGACTGTCAGAGTGATGCTCCTTCGGGGATTATGGAATCACCTATGAAACCCACTAAGGTGGATTCCACAGCCCGAAGGCTTCCTATCTGAAATTTCAATTTCTTAAAGGCATCGAAGTACAAAACATTAACAGAGCTTCCACTATCAATCAAAATACGGTGTACATCATAATTGTTCATATTCAGGGACACAACTAGAGCATCATCATGGGGGTAATGTACCTCCTGAAGGTCTTCATCAGAGAAAGTGAGTTCATCAACCTGAGTTTTCTTCGACGGGTTTTCTTCTTCGTCTGGCCAAGAGGATGAGGGATCGGCTGCCGTTATCACATTAACATTGCCGATAACCAGAGGATTTGGTGGTGGAAGTGGGCGAGGCTTGGGCTGGCGGTCCCCTTCGTTGTTTGGCTCAGGGGGTCCTTTGAATCGGTCCAGTCTACCCCGTTGAATCAACCGCTCGATCTCGTTCTGGAGCTGCCAATAGTCTTTGGTGTTGTGCCCATAATCTCGATGGAAGCGGCAGTACTTGGTCACATCTCTCCAGGTCGCATTGCCTCGGAGAGGAGGAGGCCGAGGAATTTGACGTTCGATCTCCATCAAGATTTGTGCCCTAGGTACAGTGAGGGGAGTGTAGTAGTCAAACCTTCAAGCTGAACTCCGGGTTCGGTCTCGAGGCGGTGATGGAGGAGCTCTTTGGTGGCGAGGGGGGCTTGCACAGCGGTAGGCTCGTTGCTTGTCCGAACCCTTTGTCTTCTTCTTCTTCAATTGCTCGGCTCGAGCCAACCTCCTTGATTCTTCAACCCTGGTGTATTTATCCGCCAGAGATATCATATCTGAAAGGCTCTTCGGGTAATTAACCTCCAGAGCCAAGTAGAAGTCTCCCTCCTTCGACACTCCTCCACTCAGGACAGACATGGCTACCTCATGATTGAGATGGTCGACTTCCAGGAGGGCCATATTGAAACAACCAAGATAATTCTTTAATGAGTCCCTCTCTCTCTGCTTAATCTCAGAGAGAGAATCAGACCTCCATTGCTGGCGATGGCTACTGACGAACTGGCTGATGAGCAAACAGCTCAGCTCATCAAAAGAATCAATGGAACCTGACTTTAAGCTATTGAACCAGGTTCAGGCAGATCCCCTTAGAGTGGAGAGGAAGGCTCGGCACAGGATGGCATCCGATGCTCTGTGGAACATCATAATAGATCTAAAGCTGCTCAAGTGGTCGTCGGGGTCGGTGGACCCATGGTATGGCTCGATGGTGGGGAACTTGACATGAGGAAGAATCACTTCCCTCATGATCCTCTTGGAGAAGGGGATGCCCTGGTTCACTTTTATTTGGGACAGAGGGGCTTGTTTGACGGCGTCTAACTCTTGACGCCACTCTCGACATTTCTTGCATCTGTTGCCTGATCCCTTCATCCAAGGCGGTAGGTGGGATTGGGCAATGGGAAGATGGCAGCGGTGTCGAGTCCTAGGAAGATAACGGAAAAGGAGAACGAACCCGCTTAGACCTGAGCGGGCTCTTCCCTCCAGTCTGCTGCGGCATCGGCCCTGCCCTTGCGGGCTGACGGTGATAATCCGTCGCTTCGGGTGGGTCAGAAGAAGAGATCATCGGTGAAACAGGGGCAGCGGCCTCTCCATGAGGCTGGGGAGCTGGAACGGTCAGGTCAGGGACCGCTTGGAGCCTCTGAACCAGCTGGGTCAATGTCTGAACCTACTAGATTAGGGTGGCGAACTGGTCCAGCGTTGCCGCTATTACCGACGGTGAAGGAGTCTTAGCTGGCGGTGGTGGCGAAGGCGCTGCGCCATTAATTAGATCATGCCTTTGAGATGTAGCCTAATCCTGAGCCTCGGATGCAGCTCTCTTTCGATTGGCCATTGGATGACGCTTCTTCTGGTTCTGAGTATTGTCTCCTGGGTTACAAGTTTACGGGACTTGAGACCCTTCCTCTAGCACCAATCTGATGCCGCAGAAATCCGTTCTTCGACTCGGATGCGCTTCTGGCTCCTAATCTGAACGCCGGTCTCATCGTCTCTGATGGAACCTGCAAGACAGTCTGCACACAGATTGTGCCGTGGGGGTTGCCCTCTGCGGAGGACCTTCTGATGCCTAAGTCAGTGGAGATTCACAGCAAGTAGATATGAGGAGAAGACTCTCGCAGAAGAGTTCCCTTAGATGGGCATTCTCCCCAGAGCTCCGAGTTTCGATGGAGCTTTTAATGGAGTGTTTTTGGTATGATAGTGAGTGAATGAGCGCGTACCTGAGAGATTTGAGGGCTGTGATATTTATAGGTGATCACCTGATTCTTTGAGCACGTCGTGGGGTCTAAAAGCTATTAGGATTCGAGACGGATTCAAATCAAGTTTGTTATGAGGGCAGTAAATCCATATCTTGTCAGTTAGAGGATCAACGGTTAGAAGAGCTGGTAAATGTCTTGAGATTCAGCGATTATATAGGTTCTAGGTCACCCCTTTAGCCCTTAGGCTACTTCCTGGCATGATTCTCCATTTGGAATCTTATTCGGTTATTGTAGATTTGAACTCTCCCATGCCGGATTCCGCAGAGGCATTTGAGGACCCCAGTCCGGCTGGGGTGCGAGATGATTCGGGCTATCGGGGCATAAAGATAGCTTGGGCTACCGAGGTATGAAGATAGCTCAGGCTGCCGAGGTATAAAGAAAGCTCGGACTGCCGAGGTATGAAGATAGCTTGAGCTGCCGAGGTATGAAGATAGCTCGGATCATCGGAGCGACTTGACCCTGCGGAGGGCGATTGGGCTTCGCTGTTTAGTGGACGTGACAGTTGGTCGACAGGATATCGGGATTAGAGTTGACCCAATTGTCGACGTGTGCGGGTATTAATGCAGTGATAATTTTTATCCCTCATCAAGTATAAATTGCATCTCATGTATGTAGTAGTTAGTGATTGAGTTACATCAATAGTGACATGGAAAAACTAATTAGTAGCTTAGTAGAAATTATAGTATGTTCTGATTCCGTGTTCTCTTATGCATAGTAAGCTTATTAGCTTTTTAAGAGGATGTGAAATTCATTATTACTTGTTGGACTTAGAGGGACGCTTTTGATGTCTTACACTGGATTCCATCAAATTTCATGCACCATGCACTTTTATATAAGAGCAATGTGAAAAGATATAAACACTACTTTTCTACTTTGACTACATGCCATTTGATATTTTGGATTGTACTTATAGTAGAGTGCAGCCTCAAACATACATACATATTAACGTTTTGGCACATGCAATGAATATTTAACAAAAATATAATTAAAATTTATTAGATTAGACTATATATATATATATATATATATATATACTTCTAGTATTCTCGATTGAATAGATGCACAAACAATAAAAAATTAAGTAATATTAAAGAAAGAGTATTAAAGAAAAAAATTAATTGATATAAAAATTAAAATTATAACATAAAATAAGAGATAAAATATTAATATATAAAAAATAATAAAAAAATTCCCTTAAGAATATAATAGATATTTAAATATTAAAAAGTAAAATCAAAAAATAAAATATAAAATATAAAGTAAAAAATAAAAGTACAAATGACTATAATTAAAATATATAAAATAAGAAACGTGGTGTAAATATATGTAAACTAAAGAATAATAAAATTAAGAAAAAAGAATTAAAAATAAAATAAGTTAAATAGAATAAATAAATTAAAGAAATGTAGTAATTAATATGATAATCATGATATATTAACATATATTAGAAAAAAAGAGAATTGATCACTTATCCAATCTTGTAGTAAAGTTGATATAGTAAAATATAATATAAATATATAAAAGATGGAATTAGATGTAAAATCATAAAATTATAAAAAGGGTATAGCACTAAAATATAAAAATTGTAAAAAATGAAATGTAATGAATATAAAAATACAAATGGGTTATAACAATAAAATATAATAAGAACAAACTAAAAATAATGAATAAAAATATAAACTAATTATAAAATGTCTATAACTTTTAAATGGCTAGGAGAGCAGATGCCTCCTTTTATTAGAATTCAATAAAAATCTCAAGAAAACCATAGAAAATTTCTTCACAACACATTAGCCAAAAGCCGCATCATCCTCAAATTTATGGTACATATTATTAGTTATGCGGTTGATTGAAGGGTAAAATATGGATAAGTATCATGTGGTTTAAACAATATCATATAAGACACCTATGGTTTAAGCAATATCAAATTAGTACCTACAATTTGAAATGTTATACTTAACTATTATATGCTTTAAGTTTCATCAAATTACATTGATATAGTTTGGTAATGACACCGAAATACTGTGTTTTAAAATTCTATCAAATTATATGCATGTAGTTTAAAATATCACACTTAAGTATCCATGTATTTTGAACCTAATCAAGCTTTTTCTTAGGTGTAATTTGATAATGTTTTAAAACACATGGTAGTTAAGTGTGATTGCCCAACAATATGGGTGTAATTTGATAAAACTTAAAGAATATGGTAGTGAACTATAATGTTTTAAACCATAGAGATCTAATTTTATAATGCTTAGACCATAGGATATTAATCTGTATTTTTTCCTTAATTGAAAGTATGCAATCCAAACTCAAAGAAAAGAAACATATCTCATGTAATACAACTAATGTTCATTGGTATTTGCTTTCATAACTACTTTACACTGATCCTTCATTATTTCTCTGTACAATTTAAAAGACATATCTTTCCTTAGCAATTTGTCTGGACTATGCTCCTTGCTCACTAGGATGTGAATTGAATGGATTGTGTCCTTCCTTGAAATTTTTTTCCATTTGGATGTTATTGAATTTAAATTAATTTCTATATATTCTTAATCTCACAATCTAGTAAGACAAAACTTTTGAGTTTCTCTTTCTCGGTTGCTACTTCATCTCTTTCCTCTCTCTACCCTGGTTGCTTTTTCACTCTCTTGCCTAATTCTATCATTTAACCTTCTTATTATCTCTTTGCTCTTCATCATACTATTCAAAATCATTACGAAATCCCATCATTCGTCACCCAGACCATCTAGGTAAAAAAGGGAGAGAATCAAAGGAAGGAAAATGATATTATGCTAGGGCTAAGAGCCATAGCGCAACAACCATAGTCACACACTATTTTTTAGTTTAAAAGAAAATGTGAGCTTTAATTTTGACTATGGATTCATGTGGTATGACTTTGGTCTATCATTTAGAAATGGACTAATAGGAACATTTATTTGTTATAGTTAGAGTTTAGTAAAGACACTTCCGATATTCTTTGCATAAAGAGTTGGAACCTATACCTAAAATTCTTTCTTTTTCATTTTTCCAAATGGCAGGGTGATGAGCTACCTCCTAATTTCTATGGCATGCTAATTTTGGAAGGCTGATTTCTTGATAAGTGCATGGAATATATATTTAAACTAAACACTATCTAATTAATGTTATTTGAACATAATTATCAAATAAAATTTAGTAGGTATTTATATTCTCATCATCATTGTATTTATAATTTAAAATTTCCTATTCTCATCATTTTATTATTTATATTTTCTTATTGGGCTAGAACTTTTGTTTTTATTGGATATTTTTTGCCATTATACTAATTTTTATTGGTATAGTCAAGCCTTTGTTATTATCATTTATTACTTCTCCTTTAATTCTAATATTTAATTTTTGTCATTTTTCTACGTCACCAAAAAGAATCCCTTGTACATCATTCGGATGCTATGTGAACAAGTTATGCCATATCATCTAAAATTTAATAATTTTAATAATTAGATTCCAACCAATAACCAAAAAAATGAAAGTTGAATTAGAATTTGATAGGTATTTTATCTAATAACAAGATTGATAACTAAATTGGACTCTTGATTACCATGCTTTATGGAAATATATGAAACATAATCTTGTATATCATATATGGATAAAAAGGAACCGAATTGGGCTTTGGTTTATATATTCATTCCCCAGCAAAGCTATGCAGTAGCCAATGTTCTTCCTCTTTGCTAGATCCTATCTTTATCAATTTTCTTCCCCAAATCAGGCCATTTAAACATAGCCAATCACTCCTTGGGACCCCGACTATTGCCACTACTCCTTGTCATGATTCTATGCTTGATCTTTGCTGTCACTGTAGCTAGCGAGCCACTGGAGCCCATGAAGTAAGCCGTGTCTCTATTTGGAGCATAAGGCAGCTGTTTGTTTGCCATCGAGTGAAGATGAGGGTTGGCTTGGAAAAGTCCTCATCCTTGGTAGCCAACAATTGAGCTAAGCCAAATGGAAAAAAAAAAAAAATTATATCAAGATGTCAATCTTAAGGCTTTGGGAGCCAAAATCAAGGGATAAGGGGGTCAATAGCTAGTGGTTCCGGCCTAAGAAACTAGGTTGTTTGACAATGGAGAGATGAGGACTAATTCTAGGTTATACTTAAGGGTAATCTTTAGTTATGGTCAATGAATAGTCAAGCAACTATGATTGCCATGGAGGGTTGGAGAAAGGGGACTGTAAAGAAAGAACAGAAAGAGAGAGAGAGAGAGAGAGAGATTGATTGAGTGATAAACTAGATTCCATTGGTCTCACCACCCACCTTTCTCTTGTAAAGCTTTAAATTGAGACACTTGTCAACACACAATAGTGAGTGCATGTTCTCACGAGTGTATAATGAATTTGTTGGATTATTTTGGCTGCTAATAAGTTTATATAGACATGTGTTATATCATATCTCTACTAATTTAATTATAAATTTTATAAATAGAAAAATATAATGCTATAAAAATCTTGAGAGAGAGAGAGAGAAGTGAGGGGATAATAGGCGCCTAAGGACTTTAAAATGATCCTGTTCTTTTGTGTAAAGAACCTCTATTTGGGCCTTGTTGCATCTTGGGCTTTGTGACTAGGTCCCATGGTCTTGGGGGCCTACAAAAGGCCCTTCATCACTCTGTCCATTTTCTTATCATGACCCTTGCTATGGTAGAGTTGATGAGCAGACTAGTTTCTAGTTGGAAAAGGTCTTTGTGCACCGTGCAAGTCACACGCATATGTGATCATATGTGCCAAGAATAATTTTATCTTTTCATGCATTGCATGCATGGTCGCACACACACATGGCCAATCAGTGCGCATGGTACAGGAGGACTTTTCCTTCTAGTTGTTGTCATGAACATACCTATTTCTCATTGTCATTACTGATAGACTTGCTTTACTTCTGATTGCTCTTATAGGCAAACTTATTTTAAGTTTTAAATTCCTACAATCAATTGATTTATGGCAATGATTGGTCCATTGCTTTTCTAAATAAAATCAAGTAAATCATTGATAACTTATGAATTAGATATTGATTTTTGATATTGGTTTTGCTGACTATACATGGTTTATTTATTATTCAAATAGGATCATTTTATGACACTAAGTTACAAACATAAATGGAGAAGTGTTACTCATATATATTTTATTAGATGGTATATATTGATGAATCTTATTAAATAGGAATGTATGGCGCAAGGCATTCTTGCTAAGCCCAAGCTCATTTTATATTTTGTTGTTTTTGTTTAATAGATCCACGAGATATTTAAGCTTAGTTGTTATTGCCGGCCTAGAGTGAGGAACATAAATTATGGTTGGGCTAGATTGAGGAACATAAAGATGGGACACATCGGGATCGTTTGATACATGCATCTATTATAATAAAAAAAAATGTTTGAACTGAATATTAGTTAACTTTTAAATTATATTTGCTGATTATATGATTAGTGTGTGTGTATAAAACAAGAAAAAAATTAAGCCATCATAATTTCTAGGATATCACTTGGGAATTATGCAGCCGTGTGATACGTGCAATCCAATTGATGGGTTAGAACATAATAGACATATATAAAGATTTAATGAAAATTATAAAATTAATAACATATATAGTTGAAAAAAATAAAGATGTTAGAAGAGAGAGTACTAAGATTCAAAAAAATATATTAATATACATGAGAGTATTTTAGTATATAAAAATATATAAAAGTATTGCAGTATAAGTATGGACCAATGGAATGGGTAAGGGTAAGGTGGGGATACACGTATTCCCCAATCTACCCGATTTTTGATAGTAGGGATAAAAATAATCGCTGTTTCAATTTTTATCCCTATACAAGGTGAAGAATCTTCATCCCAAATAAGATTTCTTCTTTAGATATTGAAATTATCATCTTGCACTTTTTTTTAATCTTTTTATGACATAGCAAAACGGACAGATGTAACCACCTCTCCAGGAAAATGGATGAGACTAAGGTGGGGAGTTTTTGACGCTCCAAGTAGCATAGCATGGCAATATTTTCAAGTCCATCTTTCTATTTTCCACACGTTTTCTGGTTCACCTTTTTGTTGTAAAGCATCACCAATCGATCCTTTTAATTCCAGGATAACTAGAATTAGCAAGAAAGGTTAATGCTGAAACAATATACTACTGTTTAGCAAATTCTCAGTGCTTGTGCACATTATTCTTTAGGTTGCAACCAGAATTTGGAGTGTAAACCCAAGCTACAGAGCTTTATATTATAGCTAAGTAAAAGGCTGCACACATGCTACGTACTGGAACAATACACCAAAGCAAAAGAAAGAGAGCTGGGCTGATGTGATGATGGAGATGGCAAAGCTATCAAATAAAATGATGACTTTGAGTTAATTGTCTTGTTAATATTCTACTACTACGTACTTGACCTATTGAACATGATAATTAACCTCAAGATTATCATATTTAGGAGTGAATAAGAGTGTTGCTTCGGAGGGAAAATTGGATATTTCTTTTGCCGTTTTTGTTGCCTATATTTTCTTTCAAGTTTTTTTTTTTTGGTAACCCTCGTTATGCAAGCACCTCAGTCATGGAACTGTCTTAGTACCAACATACGTAGAAGTGTCTTAGCACGCATATTGATTTGGTATGTAAGTCAATTTATATTTCTGCATGTATTTTGATCCTAAAGCATTGTTTTACATGTGACTTATGGAATGCACCAGGTGTACGCAAGCACAATAGAAAGTGATGACGCCCGATCGTTGATCTTGAACGCAGGGAAGAATAGACTGCTTGTTGATGGGGTCCTCGCCTAGCCGGGTAACTTGCAAGAAGTCCCAAGACCGGAGAGGTTCTTCGGTGGGGACCCTCCGACGTCCAAGTCAACAATCGAGATCACAGCTGAAAAAGAGCTCGAAGGAGCTCTTGGGGGCAAAAAAAGCTCTGAGATAGAGTTTCTTTGGGATAGGGTAGTAAGAGGGGGCTTATGATAGCATACCTGAATCTCTTGTGGACTTATCCTTTTATAGGTAGTTGAATCCTGCATGGGGATTAGGTGTGTAACATTCTGTTAGAGAGAAATGTCAGCGGGACATGTGGGGGTTACATGAATTTGGGCTGATTGGTGGTCCTATCCCATCGGAGAGGGAAGCCGACGGTTGGTGGGCCAAATCCCATCAGTCGGTGGAGTCAGCCGGTAGGTGGGCCTAGTTCCATCGACAGCGTGGCTAGGTGGTAGGTGGGTCTGGCAATGCTAGTCTGGGCGAGTCAGAAAGACTGTGGCATTGCCAGGCGTAGGGCCAACCTGAAGAAGTCGGGGCCGCCTCGGCTTGCCTTGGAGATGCCGGGGCCGACAGGGCCGACCTGAAGAGGTCGGGGCCGCCTCGGTTACCTTGAAGATGCCGGGGCCGACGGGGCCGACCTAAAGTGGTCGGGGCTGCCTTGGCTACCTTAGAGATGCCGGGGCCGACAGGGCCGACCTAAAGAGGTCGGGGCCGCCTCAGCTACCTTGGGGATGTCGGGGCCGACGGGGTCGACCTGAAGAGGTCGAGGCCGCCTCGGCTAATTTGGAGATGCCGGGACCGACGGGGCCGACCTAAAGAGGTCGGGGCCGCCTCGGCTAATTTGGAGATGCCGGGGCCGACGGGGCTGATCTAAAGAGGTCGGGGCCGCCTCGGCTACCTTGGAGATGCTGGGGCCGACGGGGCGGACCTGAAGAGGTCGGGGCCGATGGGGCCGACCTAAAGATGTCGGGGCCATCTTGGCTAATTTGGAGATGCCGGGGCCGATGTGATGTGTTCGCGCCACGTGGTTAATTTTGCCATGATTATTTTCGCGGCTTTATTAGCTTCATCATTGGCCACATCAGATGCCCCCCCGCTCCTGAGTGCGAAGGGCCACGTGTTAGCCGTCCTTTGGGTGAAAGGGGCACGAAAATTCAAAAATTGATAACCAGTTACGGGCGCCTTTAATGGTTGGGTGAGGTCGGTGTGTGTCACGCCCCAGACCCAAAATTTTTTGAGCTAGGGTGACAACCCGCCGCCGCATGCCGGGCATGCAAGGCGTCCCAAAATTTACACATCGATCATTATAAGGCAATAAGTATAATAAGTCAATCGAAATCCATACTTTATTACAAACCACTAATATAAGTTTTGGGCTACAAGCCCTACACACAAATATTACTGGGGTTACATCAATACTATGGAACTATTTTATTTAACTGGAGCTCCATCTATCCCATAATTTCATCTTCAATCCCGAGGCTCTAAAAAATATTGTGAGATTTACATGAGCTCACACTCAATAAGTAAGCCTATAATAATGACATAAAATAGTCATATATCATCTTATCTCTCAAGATATTATCAAGTCATAATTTTCATAGAAACTTCCAATTTAAATAACATGCCATCATAATCATGCATATCATTTAGTCAAAATAATCATGGAAGCTTATAAAACAAATACCAGAATATGCATTGTAAACAAATCCACTGTTTATATTTAATCATTGTCATATTATATCATATGTGTCCCACGGCCCTCAATGCCTCCATCAATCTGCACACATCCTCTAGATGTGCGTGGCCTTCACATGTCATATCAATCAGCACACATCCTCTAGATGTGCATGGCCTCCACATGCCATATCAAAGGAGAACCGCGGCGACACACATAAATATAATTCAAATCATTTTACACATGCATGTCACATATTATGCATCATCATAAGCATAATTTTTCTCATAACACATAAACAGTGGTTTGTACATTTTAACCATTGCATATAATCAATTCACTTTGCAAATAATATCAACTACTATAGCAAATATGCAATTAGATACACATGGTACAGCTTACCAATTTTCAAAATAATCAACAAAATTCTATTTCATAAATATGCATAAAACTATAAATACAACCATTTATAATTTATGAAATTATTATATTTGGCTTACTTACCTCAATACGCAAATCCAAGGTGATAAATCAGCTACATGGACCACTGGGCACCTGGGTAATGGTAAGTCAAATCCAAGTCTCCCATGATAAATTTAACTGGCACTTTTATTTGTGCTCCAGTCCATGGTGCTGTCAGATCCCAATGTAGGTTAAGGCATCGATAATAGTTGACTGGCGCGGTAAAGCCAGACTTGTCAAATTTGCTTGCATAGTAGTTGATGTCCTCTTCTGAGATACAAGAAGGCACTGGCAATGAAAATTCTCAGGCAGATTCCAATCTTCCCTGGGCATAAGATGAGGTCCTGGATCTCGAGATGTTAGAAATGTTCTGAAGATGGCTGCAGTTCCTATCTGGGCAAATTGTGCCTCTATAGCTCCAACACAATTGACAACCCATACATAATGATGATCCATCTTTAGGACACATCTTTGACAAACATAACATGATGGCATCCTAGAGGTTTGCTATTTTGACAGCGACTGCAGTAGCCTATGGTTGGTCTTCTTTCCAACCCCTCTGAACCAGACCATGCAGATGCCCTAGTCTTAGGAGAAACATAATTAGATGATGTCACAGAACTTCTTCCCACTTCAAGTTCTCTTTTTCAAGCGGTGGTCTCCAATTTAGAGGAACGGAACCAGGATCAACAAAAGCTACCCTAAAATAACTCCATATTAACAAAGCAAGCAGGAGATGGAAGGCAATGATGATGGAGAAGGCAAGGAGGGAGGTGAGGCCACCATGGAAGAGGCGCGGGCCCCAGGCGATGACGACGACGGCGCAGTAGGAAGGGCGATGATGGCGGCGACAAGGAGGATCATGAAGTAGCTGAGGACCTTGAGGCCAGAGCAGAGGCGGAAGGGGTTGGTGCGGCGGCAGCAGTCCATGCCCATTATGGTGACCTTGGAATTCCCCCCTACTAGAGACCCCAGCAGCCCTAGGCCGTACGCCGGCAGCCGCCCTCGCCGCCTCGCGCCGAGAAGAGCCGCTTCCAGGTTACCGCTGCCAGCTTCTATGCTAATCGCGGGAAGGTCGATCGAGATCCGGATGGAGCCGTGGGAGAGGCGTAGCTGAGATCTCTGTACTTCCCTCCTCTCTCTCTCTCTCTCTCGTAGGCATTAGGAGGATGGCAAAGGATTTCCTAGAGGAGATGAGCACCCAGTTTAGGGGGGGGAGTCACCCTCCATCTCCCTATAAACCTCACGCGACGCCTCGTAAAGAGACTCCGGAAACCCATTCGTTACGCGGAATTGAAAACTTAACCGCCATGTGTAACCGCAGGAATCCCAAGCGTCACCCGTCCCAGGAATCCTATGCTAAATCTCACGAACCAGGTAATTAAGGAATCATACGCTAAATCTCACGAACCAGGTAATTAAGATCCCTACGCTAAATCTCATGAACCAGGTAATTAAGATCCCGGGGGTTACAGTATGCCTTTCCAAGGCGATGTCGCTTTGAAAATCTTCCGTAATCATGCGATAGGTGAGAGCTGACGTCGGCTCCGGTTGTTTCGAGGGGGTGCTTCTCGAGGATGGGAAAAAAGGTAGGCACCATCATTGCCTATGAATATCATGTATGTCGGGGGTGCTGTAGCAGATTCCCATATTCTGGCTTGATAGTGACTTGAACAAGTCTGCGAAGATTCGTGCTGCTAACTAGGTCCTCGATCCATTAGGTCCCCGACTAGTTAATTGCTGGTCGCAAGGGTGAGTTCAAGTGAATCAAGGATGGTTCTTGAGAATACGTCAGGAACTCGGGAGTCAATTGGAAGAGCGTGAAGTTGTCAAATTCATGGGGGCACCTTGGAGGTTGACTCTGAAGACTACCTCGAGGGGCGGAGTCCATTGGAGAGGGCACTGACCCGGGCAATGCCCTATTAGTCATAGTGCCGATGGGCCCTGACTTTGAACCCCTAGGGACTTGCACATCGAGGCCAAGACCGAGAGAAAGAGCAAGGGCGTGGCCAACTAGGATGATGTCGGGGCGAAAGCCCGAGGCCGGCGCTGGGGCGCAAGCGGATGCTCGTCAACCCCTTAGCCGTTGGTTGCTGAAGTAGACTTAGAGCTGCTGAGGCAAAATTGTGGCTATCAAAAGCCTTTTGAGTCCCGGAGCGGGACCTGGGAGTTAAGAGTCGTCAGGTTCCTTTTGAACCCCGAAAGGAGACCTGAGAGTTGAGAGTCGTCAGGTTCCTTTTGAACCACCTCGGGGTTTAAGAACCGCTGCGAGGGGCGACTCGACCGGTTACAGAGCCTTTAGGGATTTGAATGACTCGGGGGCACCGCCGTGCCGGGGCCGAGTGGTGTCCCATGGGCCGCGATACTGGCGAGGTCCTTTTGAACTGCCTTGGGGGTTTATGAACCGCTTCAAGAGTGACTCGACCGGTTACGGAGCCTTTAGGGACTTGAACGACTTGGGGGCACCGCCGTGCTGGGGCCGAGTGGTGTCCCATGGGCCGCGATGCCGACGAGGTCCTTTTGAACTACCTCGGGGGTTTAGGAACTGCTGTGAGGGGTGACTTAACCGGTTATGGAGCCTTTAGGGACTTGAACAACTTGGGGGCACCACCGTGCCGAGGCCTAGTGGTGTCCCATGGGCCGTGATGCCGGCGAGGTCCTTTTGAACCCTCGGAGGTTTAGGAACCGCTGGAAGGGACGACTCGACCGGTTACGAGCCTTTAGGGACTTGAACAACTTGGGGGCACCACCATGCTAGGGCCGAGTGGTGTCCATCGGTCGTGATGCCGGCGAGGTCCTTTTGAACCGCCTCGAGGGTTTAGGAACCGCTGCGAGGGGCGACTCGACTGGTTACGAAGCCTTTAGGAACTTGAACGACTCGTGGGCACCGCTATGACGGGGCCGAGTGGTGTCCCATGGGCCATGATGCCGGCGAGGTCCTTTTGAACCATCTCGAGGGTTTAGGAACCACTGCGAGGGGCGACTCAACCGGTTACGGAGCCTTTAGGGACTTGAACGACTCGGGGGCACCGCCGTGCCAGGGCCGAGTGGTGTCACATGGGCCGCGATGCCGGCGAGGTCCTTTTGAACTACCTCAGGGTTTAGGAACCGTTGCAAGGGGTGACTCAACCGGTTACGGAGCCTTTAGGGACTTGAATGACTCGGGGGCACCGCCGTGCTGAGGCCGAGTGGTGTCCCATGGGCTGCGATGCCGCTGAGGTCCTTTTGAACCACCTCGGGGGTTTAGGAACTGCTGCGAGGGGAAACTCGACTGGTTATGGAGCCTTTAGGGACTTGAATGACTTGGGGGCACCGTCGTGCCGGGGCCGAGTGGTGTCCCATGGGCCGCAATGCCGGCGAGGTCCTTTTGAACTACCTTGGGGGTTTAGAAACCGCTGTGAGGGGTGACTCGATCGGTTACGGAGCCTTTAGGAACTTGATGACTTGGGGGCACCGCCGTGCTGGGGCCGAGTGGTGTCCCATGGGCCATGATGCCGGCGAGGTCCTTTTGAACCGCCTCGGGGGTTTAGAAACCGCTGCGAGGGGCGACTCGATTGGTTATGAAGCCTTTAGGGACTTGAACGACTCGAGGGCACCGCCGTGCCGAGGCCTAGTGGTGTCCCATGGGCCGCGATGCTGGCGAGGTCCTTTTGAACCACCTCGGGGGTTTAAGAACCGCTGCGAGGGGCAACTCGACTGGTTACGGAGCCTTTAGGGACTTGAATGACTCGGGGGCACTACCGTGCCAGGGCCGAGTGGTGTTCCATGGGCCGCGATGCCGGCGAGGTCCTTTTGAACCGTCTCGAGGGTTTAGGAACCACTGCGAGGGGCGACTCGACTGGTTACGGAGCCTTTAGAGACTTGAACGACTCAGGAGCACCGCCGTGCCGAGGCCGAGTGGTGTCCCATGGGCCGCGATGCCGGCGAGGTCCTTTTGAACCACCTCGGGGGTTTAGGAACCGCTGCAAGGGGCGACTCAACCAGTTATGGAGCCTTTAGGGACTTGAACGACTCGGGGGCTCTGCCATGCCGAGGCCGAGTGGTGTCCCATGGGCCGCGATGCTGGCGAGGTCCTTTTCTGAGATCTGGTCCTTGGACACAAGGAAGAAACGGCTTCAGTGCTGAAAAAGATTCTTTATTGCTCACAGCATAAAGAGATACATCATTGATAAAATCGACGGAGGTTGTCCGCATTCCAGGTACGCGGGATGGGTCGGCCATTGAGCTCGTCAATTTAGTATGCTCCTTGACTGAGCGCCTCGGTGATGTGGTAAGGACCTTCCCAATTGGCGACAGCTTGCCCCCCTCTATCAGCTTGGACACCTCAGCCTTCCTTAAAACCAGATCTCCAGGGCGAAATACTTTGGGTGGATCCGGGCATTATAATACTTGGCCGCTCATTGGCAGAAAGCTGCTATACGCAACCGTGCCCGATCGTGTGCTTCATCGATGAAGTCGAGGTTAGTCCTTAGCTGGGCAGAGTTGTCTTCCTCATTGTAGCAAATCCATAAAGTGATTTCAACTTTAATGATCATGTGACTTTCACATGAAGTGCCTTGGCCAAGGTCTTGCTAAATTGAAACACAAGCATTTCTCCTTTTAATGGGATAGGTCAAATTCCATCTTGATCCACAACTGACTACTATAAGTACTTGACTGCACCCAGTAACCTTTCGTAGCTGGATTAGAAATCCAGGTGGTCCGGCACCTAAGTACAATGAGTTGCTTGTAAGCCACTGGTTGTGATCTTCAGGTCTGAAGGATACTTATACCTATATCTTCTCGGATTAACTCTTGACAGCATAGTATCTGAAAATGAGTCACGTTCGGTGAAATGTACTTCTACACTTTCACCTATATGTCATATCAGTGTCTCTACACTCCTTGGTTAAGAGGATAACCAACAAATATGATATACAACGTCCTATAATTAATAGTACTATAGCCCTGTCATAGTATATCATTTGGTCGCGAACTCTTTTAAGGACCTTCTAAGATAAATCCTCCTTTATCGTGAGGAAGATCCTAAGGGCTTCATTACTTTCAGGAGTATTAAGAAGATGTTCTTGTAATGAATAAACTGCCAAATAACTTTTATTAATATATCAATTTATACATAATTTACATCAGCACAATCGTCAAATGATTGGCTTTAGGATACAATTCCCAACAAACTCCCACTTAGCCTAAAGCCACTCATTACAGTATCTAATACCCATCTTCAACTTATAGTTGTCAAACTCCTTGATGCTGAGTACTTTAGTAAATGGGTCACCTAGGTTTTCCTTTCCATCAATCTTCTGAAGATTTATGTCACCTCGGTCTACTATCTCTCGAATAAGATGAAATTGGCGCAGTATGTGCTTGGTGCGCTGATGTGCTCATGGTTCCTTTGCTTGAGCTATGGCACCAGTGCTATCACTGTATAACAGGACTGGTTCATCTATGGAAGGTGTCACTCCAAGCTCGGAGATGAACTTTTGCAGCCATACAGCTTCTTTCACAGCATCTGATGCAGCGATGTACTCTGCCTTGCACACCGAATCTGCCACTGTATGTTGCTTGAAACTTTTCCACCAAACAGCTCCACCATTTAGGATAAACACGAAACCCGATACACTTTTGCTATCATCATGATCTGATTGAAAACTAAAATTAGTATATCCAACAAGTTTCAAATCAGACTCTCCATAGACTAACCACTAGTCCTTAGTATTTCTCAAATACTTAAGAATTGTCTTAACAACTTGCCAGTGTTTTTCTCCTGGATCAGATTGGTATCTACTCACTACTCCTAGTGAGTATGCCACATCTGGTCTTGTACATGTCATGGTGTACATAATCGATCCTACTGCCAAAGCATATGGATTCGACTCATACGTTCTCTTTCATTAGGAGTTGTCGGACAATCCTTCTTAGAAAGATGAATTCCATGGCCTATCGGAAGATAGCCTTTCTTGGAATTCTCCATGCTAAACCTCTTTAGCACTTGTCAATGTACATAGATTGGGATAAACCTAGCATCCTCTTAGATCTATCTCTATAGATCTTCATCCCTATGATGTATGATGCTTCTCCCAGATCTTTCATGGAGAATTGTGATGATAACCATGTCTTTATTCCTTGTAATGCAGGGATATCATTCCCGATTAAGAGAATATCATCCACATATAATACAAGAAATACAATAACAGAATCGTTAGCCCATTTATAAATGCAAGGTTCTTCTTTATTCTTAATAAAGCCATAAGATTTGATCACTTTATCAAATCGTATGTTCCAACTCCTTGATGCTTGCTTAAGTCCATAAATAAACTTCTGTAGCCTGCACACTTTAGACTCGTCTTCAGATATAAAACCTTCAGGCTGTATCATATACACCTGTTCTTCTAAATCACCATTTAGAAAAGAGGTTTTAACATCCATCTGCCAAATCTCATAATCGAAGTGTACTGCTATAGCTAGCATAATCCGAATAGATTTCAGCATTGTCACAGGAGAAAACATTTCGTCATAGTTAATACCATAACGTTGACGATACCCCTTGGCAACCAGACATGCTTTATAGGTCTCTACCTTTCCGTCTGCGCCTCTTTTCCTCTTGAAAACCCATTTACACCCTATGAGTTTTATCCCTTCGGGTGGGTCAACTAATGTCCATACATTATTGTCCTTCATGGAATCAAGTTCGGATTTCATGGCATCAAGCCATTTATTAGAGTCAGTCCTTTGCATAGCATCCATATAGGTGATCGAATCCTCGTTGTTCTCATCGAGTTCAACAGGATCATCGTTCTAGACCAAGAAACCCAAGTATCTGTCCGGTTGATGTGGTACTCTACCAGATCACCTTAATGGTGCATCTAAAATGGGTTTTGAGTTTGATCTAATCAACTTAGATTCTAGGGGTTCACTGGTTTGTGTTGTTCCTTCTACTTGATGAACTTCCTCAAGTTCAACATTAGAGCTATTTGTTCCTTCACTAAGGAACTCTTTTTCAAGAAAAACTGCTCTATTACTAATGAACAACTTTTGTTCTTCAGTATTGTAGAAGTAATATCCTTTTGTTTCTTTCGGATAGCCGATGAAAAAACATTTGTCAGATTTGGGTTCAAGTTTGTCTGATTTTGCACGTTTCACATAAGCCGGACACCCCCAGACTCTCAGATAGGTAATAACTGGTTTATGTCCATACCGCATCGCATGTGGAGTTTTAGAAACAGACTTACTTAGAATCTTATTAAGAATATGACAAGCTGATTCTAATGCGTATCCCCAAAATGATATTGGCAAGCTTGCAAAACCCATCATGGACCGAACCATGTCTAACAGAGTTCGATTCCTTCTTTCCGACACACCGTTATGTTGCGGTGTTCCAGGCGGAGTCCATTAGGAGAGAATCTCATTCTCCTTTAAATATGTCACAAATTCATTGGAAAGGTATTCGCCTCCTCGATCTGATCGAAGGGTCTTAATACATTTTCCTGTTTGTTTTTCTACTTCTTTATGATATAGTTTGAACATTTCAAACGATTCAGATTTATGTCGTATAAGATAGACATAACCGAACCTAGAAAGGTCGTCTGTAAAAGTAATGAAGTAGTAGTATCCACCTTTGGCACAAGTGCTCATTGGTTCACATACATCAGTATGTACTAGACCCAATAGCTCTTTGGTTGTTTCACCTTTTTCAGTAAAAGATGACTTGGTTATTTTACCAAGAAGACATGATTCATAGGTAGTTAATGATTCACAATCATCAACTCGAAGGATGCCCTCCTGAGTTAACCTGTTTAATCTGTTCTTGTTGATATGAACCAGTCGATGGTGCCAAAGATAAATATCTGTGACATCAGTTGCTTACTTAATTGGTACACTACATTCACAGGCTGTGATAATATATAAATGCCATTAGAAAATGCCCAGTCATTACAGTGACTCCATTCATAATGATATTCAAAGTAACATCCTTTATTGAAATTTTATAATTATTTTTGGCTAGAAGGCCTACAGAAATTACATTCAATAAGAACGTTGGGCAAAAATGACAATCATTTAGTATAATAACATTTCTATTGAAAACTATTTCAAAAACTCCTAATGCCAGTACTGGAACTAATCTTCCATCGCCGACATTTAGGAATCTTTCATTGTCTTTAAATCTTCTAGTGACCTGTAGTCCCTGCAATAAATTGCAAATGTTAAAAGGACTCCCGGTATCCAATACCCAGGTCTAATTATCATATATAGAAAAATTACAAGGTGTTATCATATAAATACCTTGTTGAGCAACATCTTGCTCCTTTTTCTTCTTTGGCCTGTTTGGATCAAGTGTGGCAATGTAAAGAGGACAGTTCCTCTTCCAGTGCCCTTGCATCTTGCAGTGAAAGCATTCAGCTTAACTTTTATCAACTTTCTTCTTCTGCATCTAACCCCTTATAGATGTCCTAGCATGTTGCACCCTTTTATTATTCTTTTTCTTCTTCCCCTTCCCAAAGGGTTTACGCCCTACCTTAGATCCTTCAACCACATTAACCAAACCCTTAGAGAGCTGGTTATCCTTCTCAAAGTTCTGTAACAACCCCAACAAACTGTGGTAGTTGACTACAGGCTTTGTCATTCGAAAATGAGTAAGGAAAGGTCGAAGGATGGAGGCAAGGAATTCAGGATCACATCTTTTCCCAACTGCTCATGTAAGGGAAAGCCGAGCTTGCTTAGGAGTTCTATCTTCTCGATCATGTACAATACATGATCAGTGACAGGAGATCCATCTCTCATTCGAGCATTGAAAATAGCACAACTAGTCTTGTGCCTTTCAACATCGTTGGGTGTGCCCAAAGATTCATTCAATGCTTGAATGATTTCTTCTGGCTGAGCATTCTCGAACCGGTGACCGAATTCATCGTTCATTGCTGCTAGCATGATACAACGCACGCTAGTTCTATCATTGAGCCACTTCTGATAAGTGTCTCTCTCAGAACTTTGGGTGTTTGCATCAGGTATCTTTGGTGCAGGATTATTCAGAATATATAGAATCCTCTCATGCTCAAGGACAATCTTAAGTTTTCTGAACCAGCTATTGAAATTGGAACCATTCAATTTGTCACTATCCAATAGGGACCTTAATGATAAATTAGTGGCCATGTTCTGCATAAGGAAAAACTAAAGTTTATTAGTATATAAATTGATTCAGTCTAAAGACTTGGACTTTAGTCTAAAGATTCTCCCACTATTTTGTTCAAATTGGCAGCCTCTATACCCCAATTCGAAGAATTATTCTTAATTCTTTAGCGGGCACTAAGATCTACATAAACTACATACAGGCCCAAGTGAAGCTTGGCTAACCCATATGCATCTAAGAGTAGGTTCAAAACCAATTGTTTCCCCAAACAATTCTTAGTGTTCAGTTTTGCCCCATGTACCTCTTCAGCAGGCATGAAGTGCCTCCACTGAAGGTTCTAGTTAGGTCCAACCATTAAATGATATAATCAGTGTAACCTATCAATAGACAACCAAGTCCGAGTAAAGCTTGGCTCATCTGACTGTTTATTTAATAGTTACGCTGACTTATCATATAATGAATGATAATTCCGATGGTTGACAAGCACCAAGCATGGAGTACCTCAATGATTATCAAGACATCGAACTCATTATCACCCACCTTAATGGGAGGCTATGATCTAGTTATCATATAACTATTTCATTTTAAGGACCTAATAATTTTAGAGGATTTTAATAATATGAAGATAAATTGACTAATCAAGTTCTCCCACTGAATCTATGAAATCGGTAGAATGAAACAAGATTAAGTCAGGTTAAGTGGCACCTAAATCAGTCATACTGATATCCTTACAGCATGGGTCAATCCGAATCAGGTAAATGATTTGAATCATAAATGGTTCACCACAATGACCAGGTGAGAGAGATCGATGGGACGGATATGCCATTAACTCGTTAAAGACGCATCAATACGAGTAGCTCCCAATTAAAAACTATTCGATCGTTGATCCTAGAGCAACTTGCCATCCCACCTTGACATCATATGGTTAACCAATTCTGATTTGACCATCTAATAGATTCATGCTCAACCACGGAGCCTAATCTACTTTCATTTGGTTTAATCAAAGAGAAGGACTTGATCAACTACAACTATTATTTGATTTAGAGCATTCTTAACCTAATCTAATTAGATTTGAACAAATACTCTTTTAGTCCAGTTGATTTAAACCTTAGAGTTTAACCCTTTATGGACCCGATTTAGCTAACCCAAATGATTTAATATATTTCATGTTAACATGTCATATATTTCAATCAAGCATAATGTTACTACTCATAATTCCTATATTTAGATCATATCTAAAAAAAAATTATGAACTAATATTTGACATTCAAATAAAACTCTCATAAATATTTGTATGTTTTATAACATAGACATCATGCCATCATATATCATATCTATATTTTTATACTAAACATGCAAATATTATGGTTTTATACAACATCAATATGTATCAAATATAAAATATCTTTTGAGAGTGTGTGTAATCTATGTTTTGATGCCAAAGCATAAGTTAAATTTTCTTTAAACAAAGCATCAACGATAAAACAATCGCACGGCAATATGTCACAGAATACCTCATTGAATGGGTAATTCGGATTTTCAATCCACCTGTGACCATATGGCCTTGTGATAAGTTTTAGCCATAATTACATAATTAATGAGAATATTTATTTACATGCAATAAATTAGATCATTAACAAAACCATGGCTCTGATACCATTTGTAGGGAGAAATAGTCTCCGAGGCATGCATATTTTTAAAAATTGATAACTATTATCATTACGGAAATTAAAAGATTACATATTAATCTATCTAATATGCATCAAGATCATATCTTTGCCTATATATATTCAGGGTCGTTTGATCTAAAATATGCATATAAAAATATCAAGATCATATCTTGATCTTTAGGATGACTAGTCATACTATTATCTTGAAGCCTGCCTTAAGATCTAGGGATCAAATTACTTACCTTAAGAATAGTAGGTAAATCCTTATTGTTCTGCAGCCGTTCAATCGTCCGGCCTCTAGTATCGTCCACGTGAAGCCCCGAATGAACAGATTTCCGGGAGTGCTAGCTCGCAAAAAATAGCTTTGCTGATCTTGAATCCTCTCACTTGAATCTTCCTCCAAGATCCACCAGGCTTCCGCTAACACCAGAATCACCAAGATTTTCTATTCTAACATTTTAGAATTACAATCCATGACAATTTAGAATTACAATCCATGACAAATCCTGTATTGTTGTTCTATTTTTGTTCTGTGTTCTTTGGTGAGGGAATGCCCTTTATTTATAGTCTAGATTTAGCCTTGACATTTAATTCTGACATTTAAGAATCCGTCGTTTGGCAAAAGCGAAGAGACGCCAAAGGCGCGGCGCTTGGTTTAATTCCGACGTTTGGAGAAAACCGTGGTGTTTGGTTTAGTTCCGTCATTCAGAGAAAACCAAAGAGACGAGACGTTCGGTAAATAAATGTCATGCATTAAATTATATCTCATGAGATGAGATTTTAGCCATCTCATCACATGAGATCCATATTCGAGAGGTTTGGGTTCTGATCTGAATTTATTTGACTTAACCCATATAGATCATGGTCCAAGCCCAAATCAAATTTGGCTAGTCCTGAATCTATTTAAATTCAAATCAAATCTAATTTCAAATCAATATTTGAAATTGACTTGTCCTTCTAATAGACTTAAACCAAATTGAATCTTATTCAATTGTACTTAACCCAATTGAGATAATTCAATCAATCAAATTGATTAATTAAATCATATACGATTCTCAATCGTTGATCAGCAAATAGATCATCCTAGGAAACTTCTATGCGTGTGACTCTCTAGGTTCGAACCTAAGCCGGTAGCATAGAAACAACTTTCTATACTAATCGATGTGCCCATCTAGCAATGGAACCCGACGTCCGGATAGGTCGAAGAGTTGCCGAGCAAACTCCAAGAATCCTAAGAAACAGTTACCGTATAATTCATCCTCTTGACCACAAATGCTAAGGATGGCTTAAGAGCCTGTCAACTCTAAATAGCAAATCCATAAAGTGATTTCAACTTTAGTGATCATGTGACTTTCACATGAAGTGCCTTGGCCATGGTCTTGCTAAATTGAAACACAAGCATTTCTCCTTTTAATGGGATAGGTCAAATTCCATCTTGATCCATAACTGACTACCATAAGTACTTAACTGCACCCAATAACCTTTCGTAGCTGGATTAGAACTCCAAGTGGTCTGGCACCTAAGTACAATGAGTTGCTTGTAAGCCACTGGTTGTGATCTTCAAGTCTGAAGGATACTTATACATATATCTTCTCGGATTAACTCTTGACAGCAGAGTATCCGGAAATGAGTCACATTCGGTGAAATGTACTCCTACACTTTCACCTGTATGTCATACCAGTATCTCTACACTCCTTGGTTAAGAGGATAACCAACAAATATGATATACAACGTCCTATAATTGATAGTACTATGGCCCTGTCATAGTATATCATTTGATCGCAACTCTTTTAAGGACCTTCTAAGATAAATCCTCCTTTATCGTGAGGAAGATCCTAAGGGCTTCATTACTTTCAGGAGTATTAAGAAGATGTTCTTGTAATGAATAAACTGCCAAATAACTTTTATTAATATATCAATTTATATATAATTTACATCAGCATAATCATCAAATGATTGGCTTTAGGATACAATTCCCAATAAATGTTGACGGTGTTTGATATTGCATATTACTAGTATATTGCATGCTATATTCTGCATCCAATCAAAGAGAAATTTTCCATTGTTTAGACCATAGTGCTAAGGTATCAAAAATTGGCACCTTTTACTACAAAAATGTGATAAAGGAAGTAAACAAGTTTTATTACACAACATGAAGGAGTAAGCATGATACAATTGTGACACGCCAATTTTAGTCCCACGTTGGATGAGAAAAAATCGTATTATATGTTTATAACTCAAGTCCACTTGCTACTCATTAATTTTCATTCGAGTTTTTGGGCCACGAGATTTTGGTCCATTAATAAAGTTAATTGGGCTAACACACGGGCTTGAGGCATTACAAATAGGAAAAGACTTTGTACACCGCCCCCGGTGCAGCAAGGCCTACGTGGGCTGCACCGCCTCTTCTGATTGGTCCACGTGGCTCCTACGTGGATGACCTGCCGGGCGGTATGGCTCTGCTTTGATGTTACGTTCTGAACGTGACGGCCATTTAAAGCAGTTCGCTTTTTTTTTAAATTAGCATGCGGACAAAAATGCCCTTTCCCTCCATCCTAGCGCCATTTTACGTTGTATTTCATCTGTGCAAGAAGAACTCTCCTTCTTCCCCTCCCTCGCTCTGAGAGTCTGGATGCTAAAGAATCAGTCCGGATGCCAAAACCTCACGTAAACGTTCGCTTCTCTCTCTGAATTCGGTCAGGTCTGTAAGATGGGTTATATTTGAGAGAGAGAGGCGAACGTCTACGTGAGGTTTTGGCAAGGATAAACTCATTGGATAAACTTTTATATTTGAAGACTCCAGTAGGCTATAGTAGCCAGGTTTTTCAGCCTCGAAGCTGAAATATTTCCTGTCGACCAGAGTTTCAGAGCGAGGGCGTAGGTTCATGCTCAACTGAATTTCATCTGTGCAAGAAGAACTCTCTTTCTTCCCCCCTCGCTCTGAGAGTCCGGATGCTGCCCTTTCCCTCCATCCTAGTGCCAATTTATGTTGGATTTCATCTCTGCAAGAAAACTCTTTCTTCCCCTCCCTCGCTCTGAGAGTCCGGATGCTAAGGAATCACCGACACCCTACTTCAAAATTGGCCAAAAATCCTTCGCGACACCCCAGTGGAAAGTTCATGACACCCTAGCTTTAAGGCACGACAACCGTCGTTAGAACTGACCATGGAGAGAATCCCCACGACACCCTAGTTCTAATTCGGCCGAAAATCAATCGCGATACCCCAGTTGAAATCTCACGACACCCTAGCTCTAAGGAGACGACACCCATGCTTAAAACTGACCACGAGATAATCCCAGCGACACCCTAGTTCTAATTCGACCGTAAATCCTTCGCGACACCCCATTTGAAATCCCACGACACCCTAGCTTTAGGGCGACGACACCCGTGCTTACAAATGACCACATAAAGAGTCCCGGCGACACCCTAGTTGAATTCGGCCGTAAATCCTTCGCGACACCCCAGTCAAATATCACGACACCCTAGCTTTAAGGCAACGACACCCATCGTTAGAACTGACCACGGAGGGAATCCCCGCGACACCCTAGTTCTAATTCGGTCGAAAATCAATCGCGACACCCCAGTTGAAATCTCACGACACCCTAGCTTTAAGGCAACGACAACCGTCGTTAGAACTGACCATGGAGAGAATCCCACGACACCCTAGTTCTAATTCGGCCGAAAATCCGCGATACCCCAGTTGAAATCTCACGACACCCTAGCTTAAGGACGACACCCATGCTTAAAACTGACCACGGAGATAATCCCAGCGACACCCTAGTTTAATTCGGCCGTAAATCCTTTGCGACACCCCAGTTGAAATCCCACGACACCCTAGCTTTAGGATGACGACACCCGTGCTTACAAATGACCACATAGAGAGTCCCCGGCGACACCCTAGTCAAATTCAGCTGTAAAACCTTCGTGACACCCCAGTCGAAATATCATGACACCCTAGCTTTAAGGCAACGACACCCATCGTTAGAACTGACCACGGAGAGAATCCCCACGACACCCTAGTTCTAATTCGGCCGAAAATCAATCACGACACCCCAGTTGAAATCTCACGACACCCTAGCTCTAAGGAGACGACACACGTGCTTAAAACTGACCACATAGATAATCCCAGTGACACCCTAGTTCGAATTCGGCCATAAATCCTTCACGATACTCCAGTTAAAATCCCACGAAACCCTAGCTTTAGGGCGACGACACCCGTGCTTACAAATGACCACATAGAGAGTCCCCGGTGACACCCTAGTCGAATTCGGCCATAAATCCTTCGCGACACCCCAGTCGAAATATCACGACACCCTAGCTTTAAGGCAACGACACCCATCGTTAAAACTGACCACGGAGAGAATCCCCACGACACCCTAGTTCAACATCGGCCGTAAATCCTTTGCGACACCCCAGTTGAAATCTCATGACACCCTAGCTTTAAGGCGACGACACCCATGCTTGAACAAGGCGGGAATTTGACATCACCCTAATACTAATTCGATGACACCCTAGTAACTCAGCCATGCCATCTTTCCGAGAAAAGTTGCAAAACGTGGGCAGTTCCTATGGGTTTACGAGTCTCTGTGATTTGATCGTGGTGATCCGGTTGTCCTTTCGTATATCTCTGAGGTCGGCATAAACCCTAGAAAAAGCACTCATTCGTCTGTTGCTCGAGAAGCCATCCTCTTGCTCGAGAAGCCAGTGGTCTGCCTTTCCCTCCTAAATTTGTCCCATAGTTCATTCTTTCGTATACTTCATTCATGGAGATGAGTGATTTCGTATGTGGACGAAGACCACGAACAAAGAAGAAGCAGATGGAGAAAATGGCGGAATAATGCAAGGAAATGGCATACAATTCTAGGCCATATATTCCATATCTACTGCGATAAGAAGGAAGCGATGACTTGGCCGATGGAAGATATTTCGGATTGCCCAAGCCAACCGACCGGATCGCTGGATTACGGCCTATACTGTCTGAGATACATGGAATGTCTTGCTCGACGGGACAATCCTGATATGAAGATATTTCACGGATGAGGAAGTCAGAGATTACCGGCGACACTTAGCTGCGACGATATTGAGAGAGGGCTTGAACAAGAAGATTAGCGATATTGTAGAAAAATGTTCTTAATTTTTTTATTCTTCTTTGTATGAAAATTGAATGTAATTTATTCATGTTAACACTGATTATTATTTAATGCAAATGCACAAGAATAATCGTTGTGAGCAGGGGTGTCCTTGATGTACTCATGTTTGCCTTCGTATGTTTCCGCCTTTCGGGTGTCGCCGCGCAAGAGGTAGGGAGTCGTTAGCCAAGATCTGGGGTATCATCACGCTAAAATCTTCGGTGTCGGTTCATGAGTACTGGGATGTCATAGGTTTTCGCCTTTCGGGTGTCACCGCGCAAGAGCTAGGGTGTCGTTACCCTTGAGTTGGGGTGTCGTCGCGCTAAAATCTTCGATGTCGGTTCGCGAGTACTAGGATGTCGTAGGTTTTCGCCTTTCGGGTGTCGCCGCGCAAGAGCTAGGGTATCGTTATCCAAGAGCTGGGGTGTCGTCGCGCTAAAATCTTCGGTTCGCGAGTACTGGGATGTCGTAGGTTTCCGTCTTTCGGGTGTCGCCGCGCAAGAGCTAGGGTATCGTTAGCCAAGAGCTGGGGTGTCGTCGCGCTAAAATCTTCGGTGTCAGTTCGCGAGTACTGGGATGTCGTAGGTTTCGCCTTTCGGGTGTCGCCGCGCAAGAGCTAGGGTATCGTTATCCAAGAGCTAGGGTGTCGTCGCGCTAAAATCTTCGGTGTCGGTTCACAAGTACTGGGATGTCGTAGGTTTCCTCCTTTCGGGTATCGCCGCGCAAGAGCTAGGGTGTCGTTACCCTTGAGCTGGGGTATCATCGTGCTAAAATCTTCGGTGTCGGTTCGCGAGTACTGGGATGTCATAGGTTTCCGCCTTTCGGGTGTCGCCGCGCAAGAGCTAGGGTGTCGTTACCCTTGAGCTGGGGTGTCGTCGCGCTAAAATCTTTGGTGTCGGTTCGCGAGTACTGGGATGTCGTAGGTTTCTGCCTTTAGGGTGTCACCGCGCAAGAGCTAGGGTATCGTTACACTTGAGCTGGGTGTCGTCGCGCTAAAATCTTTGGTGTCAGTTCGCGAGTACTGGGATGTCATAGGTTTCCGCCTTTCGGGTGTCGCCGTGCAAGAGCCCGGTTCGCGTTAGCCAAGAGCTGGGGTGTCGCCACGCAAGACCTAGGGAGTCGTTAGCCAAGAGCTGGGGTGTCGTCGTGCTAAAAGCACTTCATTTTACTGAAATAGACACCTTATTTTGAAAGCACTTCATTTGTGACCAAGCCACCCTAATTCAAAAGTTACAACACCCGTGTTTTATATATGCTCTTGTGTAAGTTGACTCAATACATAAGCATCAAATTCGTCCATCAAAGTTTCGGAAGGCGGAACAATTCTCTCCAGGTCCTCTTCAGTATTAATAGACTGCAAACAAGTCTGCTTGATGCTTGAAGCAGCTCTTTCCTTGACCTGATTTTTTCTTAATCTTTTTGACTTCTTCTCGACTCCACTCTTTAATCTGTTCTCTCTCGGGCGACCTTTCGTCCTAATTTATTCAGGATCTTGAATTACAAGCTCTGTACGTGGTTTAGCTGCGCAGTTGGCATCCATGGCAATTTTGAATATAGGTGTTAGACCATCCATCACTACATTAAATGCATCTTCAGACATGGAGGCTATCTCTGCAACCTTCATCATCCGATGACTCAGCAAATTATATCTACAATCATTAACATAATATTAACGATAACAAATATTAAGACATTTCAATTAAAAAATTATCACTGCGTACCGTGAGTTTCGTGTGCTTTTATCATAACCCTCAGATTGCAGTCGAATTCATCGAATTGGTATTTCATGTCCTTGCACCATCTCTTCAAGAAGTATTTATCTGGTAAACGAAATACGTCACTTTGATGAAGAACCAACAGGGCATGCCTACACAGGTACCCCTTGAGCTGAAAGGATCGGCACTGGCATTGGACATCCTCAATATTTCTATCGTATGACACGATATAATCTTTGATCATCTCCTTGCCCATTCCATCGACTTCAATCCTTTCATACGACTTTACGGAATATAAACAACTGTTGCCAGCTTCCTTGATCAATTTTGTATTTGATGCAGCCATTTCAAGGATCTTATTCTGAAATTTTTTAAAAATGCGCCTTGTATACCTTCCTGCAGCTTGTCTCTCAAAAGGTAATGATGTCTTTAGAAAAGCAATCGTTTGCAACATCCTATTATCTTCCTCATTTTTGGCCTCGTATCTTTTTTCCAAGGCATCTTCGTACTTACTTATGAACTCCGTTAGTGTTGTCTTCGAATTTATAAACCCATCGAAGAAGTGATTAATGCCCTCGCTCCTTTGTGAAGATGACATCCCTGTTCAAAATTTTATCAAAAAAAAAAAGTGTTTACCGCGAACATGAACCAAAGATAACGACATACAAACCTGCGAAGAATGTATCCTTTAGGTAAACTGGGACCCATTTATCCCGACATTTGTAAAGGACATTGAACCAATCTATAGACTTGCATTCTTTATATTTCTCCATAACATGTGCCCACCTTTCCTCGAATGACTGTATGGTCAATGAATCATATATCGCCTCATCGAAATCAACCATAAACTTGGGATTTGCCGTGCAAATATGGCCAATCTTTTCAGGTATCTTCTTCAATATATGCCAAAGACAAAATCGATGTCGTGAGTTAGGAAAAACTTCTTTGATAGCAGCCTCGATTGCTTTATCTTGGTCAGTTATCATGGCAATAGGTGCTTGACCACCATTTGCATCCAGCCAAGTCTGAAAAACCCATTTATATGTCTTAGTACTCTCATCAGATAACAATGCGCATCCAAGCAAGGTGGACTGTCCATGATGGTTGACCCCAATGAATGGACAAAAAGGCATTTGATATCTGTTTGTCAAGTACATTGAGTCAAAGCTTAGAACATCACCGAAGTATGTGCATGCCAATCTTGACCTTGGATGAATCCAGAAGACAGACCTCAGATGACCATTATCATTGAGGTCTAAGGAATAGAAGAAATTGGGATTTTTGAGTTGCATTTCGGCGAAATGAATTACCATCGACTGAGCATCTCCTTCTTTCAGCTTAGACTAACGTTCGCGACAAATGAAGTTACGAGCATCCTTCTCGGTGAAATCCAATTATCTTCTGCCCCCTTTTCTCCTTGCTATGGCAGAGTATATCTGAGTCGTCGGAACATTCACGGTATATAAATTGCTGATCTCTGCCTTCTCTGGTGTGCTGATCCTCCTATGCGTCCGTAGATAACCAGTTGATGTTATGGACATCTCATGGTTATGTTCTAGAGAAACCTCATCCAATATCCACTTACCACTTGTAGCATTCAGTCTTGCTTTTATGGATGCCATACAATCAACTTTCCCAGTATCCCTATGATTCATACTCTTCTCTGATTTTTTAGATTTTCCTTGCCTCCAACACGCCAGGTGCTTGAAGCAAAGTTGTTTTTTGTTGTTGGCCCTGCTACACACTGTTGTGATTCCAAAACCAACTCGTTTCGTGTATCCATTGTAGAACGTATATACATCATCTGCTGAATTGAATTTCATCCCAGTTTGAGGAACTACAATTTCATCCACTGCATTTGGAGCGACGGGTAAAGGTGCACGGCCGGGAGTGTTATCGATTTCTTTCCGATCTACAATTTCAGCATCAACTATGAAAATATAGGCGCGCAGTCATGAACAATGATATCCATAGATTTAGTTGTCAATATATGCTGACAAAGGATTAGGATTTAGGACACGAAGGTTAAAACAATATGATACCCCAGTTATCATCTCACGACACCCTAGCTTTAAGGCGACGACACCCGTGGGTTCACTGTTAATGCACGGGTGTCGTCGCCTTAAAGCTAGGGTGTCGTGAGCTTTCAACAGGGGTGTCTCAAAGGAGTTTCGACCGAAATTCAATTCTTCCTGTGTGTCACGGGGATTGTCCGCGCGTCAGTTCTAAGCACCGGTGTCATTGCCTTAAAGCTAGGGTGTCATGAGTTTTTAACAGGGGTGTCTCGAAGGAGTTTCGGCCGAAATCCAATTCTCCTGGGGTGTCACGGGGATTGTCCGCGCGGTCAGTTCTAAGCATGGGTGCCATTGCCTTAAAGCTAGGGTGTCATGAGTTTTCAACAGGGGTGTCTCGAAGGAGTTTCGGTCGAAATCCAATTCTCCTGGGGTGTCACGGGGATTCTCTCCATGGTCAGTTCTAAGCACGGGTGTCGTAGCATTGATGCTAGGGTGTCGTGAAGTTTCAAGTGGGGTGTCGCGAAGGAGTTTCGGCCGAAATCAAATCATCCTTGGGTGTCGTGAGGTTTTCTCTTGGGACGACGTAAAACTTACTACGGTTAGCTTCCCCAAACTCTCTTCTGTTCCTCATCCCTCGAAACTCAACAAGGGGGGGGCTCACCGATTCGATTCCTGTGAACCGCCCACTAAGATGGTGGTGCGTGGCAATCGAAACACCCACCAGGAGTACCTTAAATATAGATGGGGGAATGCCATCGTTAATCACCTTTTCAGCTGATCTTCCAAACTTTTTTGATACTGAGATGGCTTCTAGAGGCAAGGGGTGATCTACTGGCACCCAAGGGAGCCGCCGCACAACGGTCACCGTCGATACGGAGGTCTATGCGAAGTAGCTCGCAATCAGCGAGCGACTCAACAGGGCGGCCGAGCAATACATTGCCGTTTCTATGAGACAAATCGAGGTCCTGCTTCGGGCCAACAGCCGGCTGGAGTCGCAAGTAGAGTCCCTCCAGCGCCAGATCGCCGAGGCAGCGACCGAAGCAGATGTCAAGCCCCAGTGAGGGCTCATGTACTTTTCTTCTTTTCTTTTTTTATGGATAAAAAAAAATTTTAGTAACTTGGGTGTCGCGGGCCTTCTCGCCATGGTCAGTTCTAAGCACGGGTGTCGTCGCATTAAAGCTAGGGTGTCGTGAGCTTTCAACAGGGGTGTCTCTAAGGAGTTTCGGTCAAAATCCAATTCTTCCTGGGGTGTCGCGGGGATTCTCCGCGCGGTCAGTTTTAAGAACGGGTGTCGTAGCATTGGTGCTAGGGTGTCATTAGATTTCAACTGGGGTGTCGCGAAGGAGTTTCGGCCGAATTCGACATGGGGTGTCGTGGGGGTTCTCTCCGTGATCAGTTCTAAGCACGGGTGTCGTCGCCTTAAAGCTAGGGTGTCGTGAGCTTTCAATAGGGGTGTCTCGAAGGATTTTCGGCCAAATCCAATTCTCCTGGGGTGTCATGAGGATTGTCCGTGCGGTCAATTCTAAGCACGGGTGTCGTCGCCTTAAAGCTAGGGTGTCATGAGCTTTCAACAGGGGTGTCTCGAAGGAGTTTCGGCCGAAATCCAATTCTCCTGGGGTGTCACGGGGATTCTCTCCATGGTCAGTTCTAAGCACGGGTGTCGTAGCATTGATGCTAGGGTATCGTGAGGTTTCAAGTGGGGTGTCGCGAAGGAGTTTCGGCCGAATTCAAATCATCCTTGGATGTCGTGAGGTTTTCTCTTGGGACGACGTAAAACTTACTACGGGGGGCGCACCGATTCGATTCCTGTGAACCGCCCACTGAGATGGTGGCACGTGGCAATCGAAACACCTACCAGAAGTACCTTAAATATGGATGGGGGAATGACATCGTTAATCACCTTTTCAGCTGATCTTCCAAACTTTTTTGATACTGAGATGGCTTCTAGAGGCGAGGGGCGATCTACTGGCACCCATGGGAGCTGCCGCAAAATGATCACCGTCAATGCGGAGTCGCTCGCAATCAGCGAGCGACTCAACAGGGCGGCCGAGCAATACATGGTCATTTCAATGAGAAAGATCGAGGTCCTGCTTCGGGCCAACAGCCGGCTAGAGTCGCAAGTAGAGTTCCTCCAGCGCCAGATCGCCGAGGCAGCGACCGAAGCAAATGTCAAGCCCCAGTGAGGGCTCATGTACTTTTTTTCTTTTCTTTTGTGATGAATAAAAATAAATTTTAGTAACTTGGGTGTCGCGGGCCTTCTCACCGTGGTCAGTTCTAAGCACGGGTGTCGTCCCCTTAAAGCTAGGGTGTCGTGAGCTTTCAACAGGGGTGTCTCGAAGGAGTTTTGGCCGAAATCCAATTCTCCCTGGGGTGTCGCGGGGATTCTCCGCGCGGTTAGTTCTAAGCACGGGTGTCGTAGCATTGGTGCTAGGGTATCATTAGATTTCAACTGGGGTGTCGCGAAGAGTTTCGGCTGAATTTGACAAGGGGTATCGCGGGTATTCTTACCGTGATCAGTTCTAAGCACGGGTGTCGTCGCCTTAAAGCTAGGGTGTCGTGAGCTTTCAACAGGGGTGTCTCGAAGGAGTTTCGGCCGAAATCCAATTCTCCTAGGGTGTCACGGGAATTCTCTCCGTGGTCAGTCTAAGCATGGGTATCGTAGCATTGATGCTAGGGTGTCGTGAGGTTTCAAGTGGGGTGTCGCGAAGGAGTTTCGGCTGAATTCGACAAGGGGTGTCGCGGGTATTCTCACCGTGATCAGTTCTAAGCACGGGTGTCGTCGCCTTAAAGCTAGGGTGTCGTGAGCTTTCAACAGGGGTGTCTTGAAGGAGTTTCGGCCGAAATCCAATTCTCCTGGGGTGTCACGGGGATTCTCTCCATGGTCAGTTCTAAGCACGGGTGTCGTAGCATTGATGCTAGGGTGTCGTGAGCTTTCAAGTCGGGTGTCGCGAAGGAGTTTCGGTCGAAATCCAAATCATCCTTGGGTGTCGTGAGGTTTTCTCTTGGGATGACGTAAAACTTACTATGGTTGGCTTTCCAAAACTCTCTTCTGTTCCCCATCCCTCGAAACTCAATGAGGGGGGGGGAGGGGGCGCACCGATTCGATTCCTGTGAACCACCCACTGAGATGGTGGCGCGTGGCAATCGAAACACCCGCCAGGAGTACCTTAAATATGGATGGGGGAATGCCATCGTTAATCACCTTTTCAGCTAATCTTCCAAACTTTTTTGATACTGAGATGGCTTTAGAGGCGAGGGCCGATCTACTGGCACCCATGGGAGCCGCCGCACAACGGTCACCGTCGATGCGGAGGTCTTTGCATCGTCGCTCGCAAACAGCGAGCGACTCCACAGGGCGGCCGAGCAATACCTGGCCGTTTCAACGAGAGAGATCGAGGTCCTGCATCGGGCCAACAGCCAGCTGGAGGGGCAAGTAGCGTCCCTCCAGCGCCAGATCACCGAGGCAGCGACTGAAGCAGATGACAAGCCCCAGTGAGGGCTCATGTACTTTTTTCTTTTCTTTTCTGATGAATAAAAATAAATTTTAGTAACTTAGGTGTCGCGGGCCTTCTCGCCGTGTTTAGTTATAAGCACGGGTGTCGTCAGATGAGAGCTAGGGTATCGTGAATTTTCAACTGGGGTATCGCGAACGACGACAGCACCGACTCAGGCTGTTAACGACACCCCAATTCTCATCTTACGATACCCTAGCTTTTAGGCGACGACACCGATGACGTGACTGTTAAAGCGGGGTGTCACGGGGATTATTCTCCATACGGGGTGTCGCAGGCCTGCTCTCCAGCGTCGTTTATAAGCACGACACACCCTTTATAGCATTTAAAGACACCCCATAGAACAAGCTACGACACCCCGTAAAGCAACATACGAAGATCGCAAAGGTTATAAGCATGGGTGTCGTAGCGTTGTAACTACGGTATCGCGAGGCTTTTTTCCAGCATTCGTTTGGAGCACGGGTGTCCTAGGCTTGTAACTACGATGTCTTAACAGTATATCAGGGGTGTCATAGCTTTAACGATGACACTAGAGCTATATGGACAGAAAATAATGGGGAATATAGGCCGAACCACTCTGACGACACCCCAGTTCATGAGGTATAACATCCTAGTTAAAAGAGTATGACATTCGTGCTTACAAAACAGTAAACTCTAAACAGTTATGACTCTCAGAATGTCATAACTATTTTGTTCTAAGGAAGTTACCCGCACATTAAATGATTTGGTCACGCATTAACTAACTCTAACTAGAAAAAATGGTTGGTGTAATAAAGGAGCTTTAGAAAGAAGTGGGAAGAAAGACTTTTTACTTTGTGCTGCGGATGACATTTCCTCCAGAAGTTTTTGTACACAGACTCCAGTAGCCAGGTTTTCCAGCCTCGAAGCTGAAATATTTTCTTTCGACCGGGGAAGAAGGAGAGTTCTTCTTGCACAGATGAAATACAATGTAAAATGGTGCTAGAATGGAGGGAAAGGGCATTTTCGTCCGCACGCTAATTTAAAAAAAAAGTAAACTGCTTTAAATGGCCGTTACGTTCAGAACGTAACATCAAAGCAGAGCCATACCGCCCGGCAGGTCATCCACGTAGGAGCCACGTGGACCAATCAGAAGAGATGGTGCAGCCCACGTAGGCCTTGCTGCACCGGGGGTGGTGTACAAAGTCTTTTCCTTACAAATAATATAAGAGCCAAACCAAGTATGTCGAAGTTGGTAGGCATAAAGAAATAGCTACCCTATAGAATGGTGGTAGAGTCTCACTATGACATGAAGTTATTTTTGTAGCACCAACGATCCAATGAAGAAACAAATTGCCATAGGAGCCACAACAAAGTTCTTTTTTTTTTTCAAAAAAAAAAGGTCATCAAACTAGACTAGATCGGACTAGACTAAGAATTTTGTAATTAAGATTTAAATATTAGAATTCTGATATTAGACTTAGTAATTGGTTAGATCTTAGTTTAGATGTGTTCATATTATCTTTTGAAGACTAATTCAATTTAATTGGATTTGTTATACTAGATAAATTAAGAATTTTATTTATATATTTATTTTTTTATGATTCTTAAGGGTCATTGGATTCATGATAATCCATCTTATTAACATAAGATTGTCATGAAGATTACTATGGTGTGTGACGAAAAGGTCGCATTATAAGAGAAAAGATTGTAATACCTAATATTTAATCCCATATTAGATAAAAAATATTAGATAAAAAAAAATATATATTATGTGCTTATGACTTAAGCCCACTTGTTACCCATTAACTTTCACTCAAGTTTTTGGGTCATGCGGTTTGAGCTAACTAACAAAATTAATTGAATTAGCAAATGAGCTAAGGGATTGGGTTTAGATAAATTAAACTATTATTTCCACTATATTACTTTAATGAAGTTGTCTTAGTTTTTCTATGAAATAAAACATCCTACTTTAACACTTGGGATGGTCCCTGTTCCTCATCCTCCATGGTGAGATGGAGTATTCTTTTCTTTATTTAAAACTATAATAAAAATATAAGCATTGAAAATGTTACAGTTTTTTCTCTAGACTCACGTGGTATTTTTCTAAAATTCAAGATGCTGTTCCATCCCGGTATTGCATCAACATTCTTTTCTTTATAATATTTGTATTTTTTCCTCAAATTTTTTAACTTTTTGTTATCATTAATGAATTTAATTTATATTTTTGGGTGATTTCCATCCAATAACATATTCGAATGTCACGCGCAAAAAAAACAAAAACATAAACTCGGGGTTTTGCTAGAAAGAATGGAATCTGGCCTCTTTCGTTTCCCTTCTCTCTCTAAAACTTCAAAGCCCCACGCCCCTGGCACCCCCTTTGCGATAAAAAAAGAGGGTGAGAGCTGGCCTCTATGTGCTCTTTCTTATTTTCTTTTCGAAACAATCCAATCTGTTCTAGTTAGTCAGGCCTGATACCAGCTATCAGAAATCCCAAGTTGGGTTGGTTACGTCTGAGCTTGGCATTCTCCATTCGACTGAGAAAATGTATGCCAAGCTTGTTATAGCTTTCCTGGATGCTGACAAGATTATTTGGATTGGCAGCAATTTTAATCAAAATTAAACAAGCAAGGAAGATTTTCCAGTCATTGTTAACTCTGCTGTGGTTCAGGGGATAAATGCATGCATTGCCCTGGGTTTGTTAGATCAAGCACATGATCTACTGGATGACATGAGATTTTCTGGGATTAGAGTCAGTTCATCTATTTATTCTTCTCTTTTAAAAGCCTACTGCAAAGAGAAGCGGCATGGAGAGATAATGTCACTTATGCCACATGCTCGAAAGGCTGGCATCCATTCTAGGTCGCGTCGGAATGACTCAAGGGAGGCTCTTCGTCTATTTAAAGAGATGAAAGAGTCTAATATATCAAGATCCAGATAGAAGCTCAATTGAAAAGGAGAGAAGCAGCATTGGCTTTCAGAAGATGGATTGGCTTGACATGAATGTGGTGAGAAACCCATTTTTTCTGCTTAGCCCACTCTTTGCCTCGTCAGCCAATGGCATTGAATATTTCTTTAGAACCAAAGCTGATGCAGTGAATTGAATGGTGAAACTCTATTAAATATCTTTCTTTGATTGGTCTCTTAAATTTTATCAATCCAACATTATGCTTGCAGACAGGTTGGTATAAATTGAACAAGTTCTAACAGAAAACTAAATTAGAAGATCAAATGTAGTCAGATGGCTCATTCCAATATCAAGCATGAGTATGTTTTAGCTCTTCTTTTTTTAAAAAAAAAAAAATTTATTATACTTTTCATCATTTGGATCTTGGATTGAGTTGTTAAATCACAAATTGTCTGTGGCATACTAAACCAAGCGTTCTTTTGACTTGTATCAGTGGACGCATTCTACAAAGAGGGCATGGCTGATATCTCCAATTTTCCACTGAGTCACTTTCTTGGTGTTATTTGAGTGGCAGAAAGGAAGGCAATCTTTATTGTACTATCATTTGTCTGATCAACTGACTTGGGTAAATGTCTCCATCCATGGCTTCGATTCATGATGCAGAATTTCTGTTGGTTGATTTTTTATTCCGAAGAAATGGGTTGTATAGAAGAATTTGAGGCCAAGCATATGCTACTTTGCTTACAACATAGGAAAGATATACAGCGACCAGTGGTACTCTGTACTCCCATTTTATACAAATACAAATCTTTATCATCTTCATATTATTTCATTATATGGATAGAAGTGTACATGCTTTCTAGTGTTGAATGGATTTCAGTTTTCAGCATTTATGGTTGTCAGTATATAGAATTCCATAGAGTCCACTTGGGTGTCTGAAAGAGTCAAATTCAGGAAGATACCAGACCTGAGGTCGCATGCAGTACTGAATTAGCCGAAAGTTGCTTATCTGTAATTGGTTGAAGTGCAACAGTGGTATTGCTGTTTTGCTCACAATTATCTGATCTTCTATAATTTGTTTGAATTAAATAGTCTAGAAATGAGTAAGAGATGAATAGTTCTGAAGTTGACAGTTGATTGGCATCTTGACAGTTAGGCAAATAGATCATGGGTTTTTTTGGATGTTACGTTGTAATGAACTAATAATTTTGATCAAAATTAGATATAAAATACATGCGATCATAAGTAGAGGTCATATGAGAAAAATCTAATGATGCTCAAATTGGCATGGAAGTTGTTAAGCAAGGAGAGCTGCAAATTGTTTTGGAATTTTTTTGCTCTTCTCTGTTTCACTAGCTCTTTTTCTGATATCAAGTATTAGGATCTGATGGATGTTAATCTTGTTCTTAATCCATTATGAAGTTTACAAACTAAAATCATCTATGAAGTTTGAAGTTTTGCTTGGAGATCCTGTTAGGCTAAACCATTCCTTAAATTCAATCTGTTTTCATGCTTTTGTATTTAGAAAAGGCTTCAATTTATCATGCATCCAAAAAAGAAAAGAGATATGATTAACAACAAGCCATGTAACTTTACGGGGAGGATGAGTTCCTAGACAAGCATAAGCGTACAATTTAGCAACATGTTGCTTATATCATTTAAAAACTCACGATAAAATTTCACTAGAGAACCAAACATTTTAGGTTCCATTTGTCACGTAAAGATTTCTTTGATCTTCCATATAATGCATAGAAGATATTTTTTATTGCACTGGGTTAATAATATGGTGGGAAAAAGAACAGATTTCGAGCTGACTTAATGTGTGGTAAGCTTTATTAGACTGTTATGTTCATACTTTATGATCAGTGCTCTATGTACTTCTAAGCTATTGATTATATATGTGTGCATGTATAAGTATTAGCCCCTTGAAAGAGGAGTAAACAATTTTAAAATCAATGACAGTTTATTCAAATTGAAGATCCAAATCATTGAATGTGATTTATATTACAAAAAATGCCTAGAAACTAAAATTTATGTATTTTTGATGGTCTCAAATCCATGCATCAAGTTGGTGAAGAAATGAATGATGTCAGTTGTAGTAGTAAGGAAAATACTTGATGGAGCACATCAAAGCTCCACATTATGGATCATGATCTAGATATCTTAAAACATATATTTGAATGATTTATTATTTTATTAATGATAAATTGGGAGTTTGTATGGTAGTACATCTCTTCTTACGTCTAATTCTTATACCACATGATATTGAATCTCTGGTAAGTAGCCTGATGTTCATTCTTTAAGTTGTCTTTTAGTGTATGATATCCATGTAAAATGAAGATGATTGTTCTATTTCAACAAGTGAAATTGCTGTTGAAATGTACTTTATTACTTAAGTTTTTGTTTTTTCAGTATATTTGAAGTACTATTGATTGGAGTATGGATTATTGTAAATATAAAATGTTCTGCAGTAATTTGAATTTCTATCTCTGTTGCTTCCTTGCTATTTCAGTTTCGTTGACAAGTTAATTCAATTTGTTTTTTAATTATTCTCAATTGATTTTGCATGATTTGTTTATTGTTACCCTCTGTTAAATATTGATTCTGGGCAACGAAGACTTCAGACATGATTTTTTCTATTCCCATTGATTTCTTTGCTTGGACATTTAGGAACCAAGATCTCTCTGACCGTCTTTACGGCTGTCTTCTTAAAATGATTTCAGAAAATTTGGTGCCTTTTACCGTATTGACTAAACTAACAATCAGGAGATAACATGGAAGCACAAACTGCAAACTTGATAGGAGATTGGAAGTCAATAAATTTTTTTTTGCTCCATCATGAACTGCTATGAAGCCTTGGGAGAAGGGCTTGACACTCCAAACTTAGTTGGCCCACTATAAATGATAACGAAGTTGGCTCACAACATACCACTCAGTTTTTCCATATACTTTATATTGTTGGTGAGGACATGGTAAACTTTATTGAATCCTTGTTGCTCCCAAGTGGTAACTATACTTTTGTTTGTGATCCTACTTAGCATTAGAATTAGGGCAATTTGCAAAATTTTATTGCTTTATGTGATATGCAGGGATAAAACTGAACTGCTTGATAGTCTGGCCGAAAAAATACAGTATAATTGAGCCGAGCAATTCTTGAAATAGTTATATATTGGTTGACACTGCTGGATGATGCCACTCCTGTCAGATCTTATGCATCAGGTGCTTGGCTGCTTTAAATGCGTGATTCCTCAACCTTTGTTTAGATCCTGGTTTGATGAAATTTCAGAAGTGAAATTTAGATGGAGACATTATGTTAATGAAATTTGATAGTCTAAATTTAGTATTCATTGTTTCCTTTCTTTATTCTTCAATTTAAAGGCATAAAACGGCTGCAAAGGGATTATGGAGTTGAAGAATGTTTTTGGTCTTCGGTGAATCTTCCTCTCTATTCATTACTGTGGGCACTCCTTCCCTTTTGCTTAATCCCTGCATATGTTCTTTTGCTTTTTTTTTTTTTTTCTTTCCTTATGCTTTTTCCCTGAATATGATCTCTTTGAGATTTCTTTCTTGGGTTAAAACCCCCTCTTCAGATTTCCTTTTTATTTTTCCCAAATCATTATAAAAAATAAACTCCTGGATGCAGGGGTTTATGTGTAATATATTGGAATAAGATTGAGAGGACACTATTAGTCATTGATGATCTGCTTGTCAAGAAAAGGACTTGACATGGTCAAGCATCTTATTGTTTTACTTCTCTAGGGACTCTTGAATCCTAGCTAAGTACTGATACATGCTATCTAATTAAAATTTCTAATATCAGTGCGTTTAAGGCAGAACTAACATGCCAATTTTAACTACATCTTTTGTGGACATAAAGTCTCCAGAGAAGAGTAATTTAACCTGTGATAGTTCTGTCTCTTGACTGATTAAATAACTATATTGCTCAAAAATCATTCTGAAACTTATCTTCCTCACCTAATTTTGCTAATTCAGTGATTTGATCACACTATTTATTTTGGGGAGCAGGTCGCATTTTCTGTTCCCCATCAAGCTCTGAACTACTTCATAGGGCCTCCATATATGACCATTAAGAAAAGCTTATTTATTTGAATAATGTCTCCACCTGGTCTTTGTTGGAAGAATTCCTCTCTTGATTGGGGCCACTTCTATAACTTTCCTAAGCTTTGTAAGTTGTGCATGGAAGAATTCTTGTCTTCACAGGATGCACACTATGGTTGGATGAACATTGTTCAGCTGAAGTACCTTGCATGTTGGACCATGTAGACTAATTAGACATGGAAGTTGTAGAGGATGTGCGTGTTTGTAGCAAATTCTCTAATAACCAAATGAGATTTCTGTTCCTTTTTCACAACTTCAGTTCCTAGAACAGTGAAACTATTACAACATACGGTGCCTTCTGCTTTTAAAATTTTTGTAGATATATTGCACCTGTATGAAAATGCTTCTAAATGTATCCATGCTATATTATTTTCCAAACTTTTTTTAAACATTTTTTCCCCTTTATGGTCAGAATTGGCTTAGCATGTTGTGACCTGTTGAACCCAATCAAACTGCTTATCATTGATTGTTGCTTCTCTATGAAAAGAGGGAGAGAGGCTTTTTTAATTTTTTTCAATTTTTTGCTTGTAGTATGAGATCTACTGGAAGTCGTATTTAAAACAGGAACCAAAGTCGTATACCAAAAAGAAAGCAATGCATGCAATCCAGTTACATAAATAATATATGCAAAAGAAATGTTTAGATTAATCTGAAAATATGGTTACGAAAGAATATTGTATAAAATTTCAGACAGTGATAATGCGAATAATCTGGTTGCTAGAACCTGTAACAAGCTCCAAGAGTGGTCATGATGTATACATGGCCATCAATATGCGTGTTTAAAACATAACACGCATCCAAAACTATTGCAGCTATCTTACAAGATATATACATGCTACTCTTGAGTCTAATTTCATGCAACCAAGCCAGTAATGGTATTTCAAGTGGCAGCCATGGCCAACCCTTCCCAAACAAACCTTTAAGTTTTCTGCTTGTTTGTTATAACTAGCATGGACCCTGAGGTATCTGTGGGCCATTTCTTGGAGATTTTTCTTTTTAATAAGCAAAGAAAAAAATTGTTTAAGTACATCAAAATGAAGTCCAAGTTGTAAGATATTGATGGGTGTTTCAATACAATTTCATCCAATGATTTAAATATTGGATTGTATCATCATAATTTCAATCGGGGGTTCTGATCTCTGTATTATTTTGGTCTTGAAATGCTACAACATTAGAATGTCACCATCCGATTAATCTGATTTCCTAAGAAGTTATTGGAATATTAATTTTTAAAATTTCTAATTTTCTATTTTAATTAATATCTAACAAGTATGATATGTATTAATGTTTTTAAATATAATTTTTGAGTTAATAAATGTATGCATACTGTTGCCGTAGAAATCCATTCTCCAACTCAGGTGCAGCCCACCTTCGGATATGGACACCATCTCTCGCCCGGATGGAACCTGCAAGATAATTCTCACACAAAGAGTATCGGGGGCGGCCCTTTGCGAAAAACCCTTCGACATCCAAGTTAGTGAAGATTCACAGCAAGCAGATATGAGGAGAAGGCTCTCGTAGAAGAGTCCATCAAGAATGGCTTCTCCAAGAGCCGAGGAGCTCTGCTTGAGCTTTAATGGAGTTTTTCTTAGTGAAAGAGTGAGCGTACCTTAAAGGATTTTGAGAATGGTCTTTATAGACTGTCTGAGCGTTGGCGGTTTGTTCACCTGATTCTTTGAACGTGTCTTGAAAGATAGGGAACCAGAATGATGGGGACATGATTCGAATCAAGTTTGTTACAAGGCGGCAAGATTCAAATCTTGTTCGTTAAGAGGATCGACGGCTGAAGAGGCTAATTCGAGCCTTAAGATTCGATTATTTGTTATCTGGCTATTTATAGACAATAGTCCGTACCTGGCTTGATTTTCTTTTCAAGACAACAAGGGCTGATGTGGTTGGAGGGTCATATTCGACTTTTGGCTACTTTGGGCCTGCCAAGGCACAAGGATGGTTCGCCCCTGCCGAGACGAAGAGATTGTCTTTTTTCAAACACAGCGCATGGTAGATCCGAGACTCTGGGGTCTAAGGTCTGAGGCCGAGGGGAACTCCGAGGTCCAAGGTGGCCGAGGGGAACTCTGAACTCCGAGGTCCGAGGCCGAGGGGAATTCCGAGGTCCGAGGCCGAGGGAAGCTCTGGAGTCCAAGGCCGAGGGGAACTCTGAGTCCAAGGCCGAGGGGAACTCTGAGGTTCGAGGTTCAAGGCCGAGGGGAACTTTGGAGTCCAAGTCCGAGGGGAGCTTTGGAGTCCGAGGTCGAGGGAAACTCTAAGGTCCGAGGCCGAGGGAAACTCTGAGTCTGAGGCCGAGGGGAACTCTGAGGTTCGAGGTCCGAGACCGAGGGAAACTCTGAGGTCCTAGGTCGAGGGAAATTTTGAGGTCTGAGGCCGAGGAGAGCTCTGACAGTTACTTGTTCTGTTAGCCCTAACGTGGCTTGATTGGTCACATCAGATCGGAGAGATTGTCTTTTTCTGAGTACGGCATCCGACAGAAAGAAATTGAAAGTGATCCTAACCTTGTTTATACATGCACGGATATCGATGCAATGGTAATTTTTCTCCTCATTACATGTCCCCCACTCCCTAATCCGAAGTGTAGGCTCGGGCGTAGGGAGTAGAGTCCCATGTGGCTTTATCCGGTTGAGGAAATTCAAACAAGCGGAGACGTGCCATGAGGCTCTAATGTACGTCAGGTCGTCGCTTCATTGTTTCCTTCAGTCATGCGAGGAGAAAACCTCTCGCCTAAACTTAGCTTATCACAAAGCCAAGCAAGTAAACCAGCTCTGTTAGAGCTCAAAAATTTTTGGACGACTTTGCCGGGGTTGAAGGTTACATGGCTTTGCCAAAGCAGAAGATAACACCTCGGCTTTGACTGAAGTGAAAGACAATGCCTCGATTTTGACCGAAGTAAGGAAGATGGTACGATCTCTGCTGAAGAGTATTTTTCTTTTCTTAGGGGATTTATTTTATCACTAATGCCTTGTCTTTTCCGATGCAAACTCGTTTTCGTATATGCTAAGCACTCGATCGCTATTGGGCCGCATCCTTTTCCACGGAGGATCTCCGAAGCTTATCCGTATCTCGGGAATTCATAAATGACTTTTGCATATAAGGTCTTGGATCCGACATCAAGAGGAAATCTTCTTTACTATGGTATGGGAAATAGTTCCAGCGTACCCCGGGAAGCACTGAGTTCCACTAAGGTATCTCCACATGGCCTCAGATGCAACATGGTTATCACGCCCTGAGTCCCGAAGTTCTTCCTTTCTTTAATGGCCGCTCTCAGCTTCATATCTATAAAAAGGGGAGAGCGGGATGATGTTTAGAGCATACTCTAGGAAGCCTTCTCACTTTGTGAAAAGAAGCTTTCATGGAGGTTAAGTGTCATGGGGTTGAGCTTTCTCTTCAGAGCTTAGCTTAGCTCCAAAGGTTGCGTTGATGAGGAAGTTGCTGGGGAGCAAGTCATCCTCGATGAAGATATTATGGAGGACATATGCAAAGTGCAGAAGGAGGGTAGAGGTCATATGAAAAGCGCACGCGGATGCTTTCTATTTGGCTCTATCCGCTCATCGTGGGGCCATGGAGACCACTAAAAATATAATTTTTTATGGGCCACGGCTTCCTCCAGCTTTTTCTCATCCTCCGTTCTTAAATGGGTGCCATTTTGGGTCTCTCAGTTCATCTGATTGAAGACTTGCTAGAGGGCTTCCAATAAGGAAGAAGGTAAGCAGTACCGGGCCATTTTCTTTCTTTTCTTTTTCATATCGTTGCCCGGTGCTTTGGAGATCGCACCTCGACAGAGTTGTCTTTATCAGATTTCTCTGATTTTTGAAGCATAGGTAGAAGTTATGTCGATGTAATGATGTCGGTCAAACTTGTTTGTTTGAGTCTTTCCTTTTATTTCCTATAAATTTCCTGTGCTTTTAACGCACTTGTAACGCCTTGCCAGAGGCTATAACTCTTTGTAATAAAATGTTATTTGGGATAAAAGGATGCTTTCTTTTCACAAATTTGTTCCTTCTTGCTATCCTATCTCTTTTCTGCTAGATGTCAGTTTTTCCGATATGTCTACGGGTGTGTGATGAAAGCTCGGTCCTACCAAGATATAATAACACCCAGTAGAGCATCTCCTTGCTGAGGGGAGGATGTTTTGAGCAGCTGCATTCGATTTAGGTGAGATGCCCATAACGTCAGAGACGTTTTTAGGACTTAGCTCTCGTTAAGCATTTTAGTGATTTAGTTCATGCTTGCTAATAAGCGCCGGATTATGTCGATCCTTGATGGATAGGGCACATGACTCATTTTTAGGCTATAGGGAGGCATGGGCAGCCTCGTTGGCTCTTAGTGGAAGTTCAGTCATGCCAAAGGTTTTTGAGATTCATGAAATGATGACCAACGGCTCAGCCATGCCGAGGGGTAAAGAGGGTTTTACCTCATTCCATTGAGGTAGGTAGATTGTCGTGCAACTAGCACTGTTTCTATAGATTTATAGCCGGGCCAGCCAAAGTACAAAATAGCATGTTCGGATCTGACCCCGTCGAGGCTTGGGGAAATCACTCAGTCCTGCAAGGCTTTATTGAGATTATATTCTACTCTGCACTGCTAAGGTACAAAGAGGATCCCTTTGTTGATATTTTACCGAGTCTTTGTTGATATTTAGCTCGGCTCTCGGACCTGCCGAGGGTGTTCGAACATACCGAGTCTTTGTTGATATTTAGCTCGGCCCTCGGACCTGCTGAGGGTGCTCGGACATACCAAGTTTTTGTTGATATTTAGCTCGGCCCTCAGACCTGCCGAGGGTGCTCGAACATACCGAGTCTTTGTTGATATTTAGCTCGGTCCTCGGACCTGCCGAGGGTGCTCGGACATATCGAGTCTTTGTTGATATTTGGCTCGGCCCTCGGACCTGCCGAGGGTGCTCGGACATACCGAGTCTTTGTTAATATTTGGCTTGGCCCTCGAACCTGCCGAGGGTGCTCGGACATACCGAGTCTTTGTTGATATTTGGCTCGGATCTGCCGAGGGTGCTCGGACATACCGAGTCTTTGTTGATATTTGGCTCGGCCCTTGGACCTGCCAAGGGTGCTTGGACATAACGAGTCTTTGTTGATATTTGGCTCGACCCTCGGACCTGCTAAGGGTACTCGGACATACCAAGTCTTTGTTGATATTTGGCTTGGCCCTCGGATCTACTGAGGGTGCTCGGACATACCGAGTCTTTGTTGATATTTGGCTCGGCTCTCGGACCTGCCGAGGGTGCTCGGACATATCAAGTCTTTGTTGATGTTTAGCTCGGCCCTCAGATCTGCTAAGGGTGCTCAGACATACCGAGTTTTTGTTGATATTTAGCTTGGCCCTCGAACCTGCCAAGGGTGCTCGAACATACTGAGTCTTTGTTGATGGACCCGTGGGTTGGTATCGGGTGAAATCTATCTCTTGCCAAAAGACTTTAAGGGAAATTGATCAAAGTATAAACATCACAATAAAAAATAAGATCTTATAATTGCAGGTAGGATGAGTTCAATGGGAGCGTACCCTACTGATAATATATCCGAAGGTTATCTGAATTCCAAGTTCGAGGATTGGATTTTCCATCCAGATCCTGAAGTCTATAGGTGCCCGGTCTGATGACCTCCGCGATTCGATAAGGGCCTTCCCAATTTGGAGATAGCTTTCCTTATTCTAATGATTTGTAGACAGACGCCTTGCAGAGTACAAGGTCACCAGGAAGGAAGGACTTTCCTTTGACTCGGGAGGAATGGTAATGAGTGACTCTTTGCTGATAGGCTACCATCCGGATTTAGGCCTTCTCTCTGACTTTTTTCTATCAAGTCGAGATTGGTTCGGATCTACTCATCGTTTGACTCCTCCAAGTAACTCTCCACCCATGGCGACAGTAGCCCTATCTCCACGGAAATAACAGCTTCAGTGCCAAAAGCCATCTTGAAAGGAGTCTCGCCTGTGGGGACCCTCTGTGTGGTCCGGTAGGCCCACAAGACATGATGAAGCTCCTCTGCCCATCTATCTCGTGCCCTATTGAGCCGGACCTTAATTCTTGCAGCAAGGTTCGGTTGGTTATCTCGGCTTCACCATTGGCTTGGGGATGCCCGACTGATGTAAGCCGATGAAAAATGCCATGATCCTCGCAGAACTCTCGAAATTTGGGATTATCAAATTATCTTCATTGTCAGTGATAATAGTATGCAGTAGGCCCAACCGATAAATAATGGACCTCCATACAAAATCCCTAGCCCAAGCTTCGGTTATCTGAGTGACTGCCTCGGCCTCGACCCATTTGGTAAAGTAGTTGATTGCTACAAACAGAAACTTCCTCCATCTCGTGGCAAGAGGAACATGGCGAAGGATATCCATCACCCACTTGGCGAAGGGCCAAGCGGATAATATAGGCGTCAAGTGAGTAGAGGGGAGTCTCTGTATGTTTGAATGCCGTTGGCATGAGTCACAGGCTCGGATGAGACCATCGGCATCCTTCTGTATAGTTGGCCAGTAGTATCCCTGGCACAACACTTTATGACATAGAGCTCAGCCGCCCAGGTGGCTGCCATAGATGCCCTCATGGACCTTTCAAAGGGCATAATCAGCTTTCAATGGATGAAGGCATTTGAGCAGTGGCAAAGAGAAGGTTCTCTTGTACATTTGGTCATCAAGTAGGACATAATGAGATGCTTGCATCTTCAATTTCCTTGTATCCTTTTTATCAGTTGGGAGCGACCCTTCTTTAAGATATTTAAGGATTGGGTCGAACCATGATGGTTTGGCCTCAATTTGCATTATCCTATTAGCATCAGCAATGCTGGACTTCTCTATGACTTCCAAGTAAAATTTTCGCTCGAGATCCATCGAATCCATGGTTGCCAAGTGGGATAAAAGGTCGGCGCATGCATTCTCGGCCTTAGGAACCTGAATGACTTCAAATTCAGAAAAGCAGGAGGATAGATCATGCACCTTTTGGAGATACCGAATCATGTTTGGCTCTCGAGCCTCGAACTCTCCCCACAGGTGGCCAGCCACCAATTGAGAGTCAGTATAGGCATTCAGCTTTTTAATTCTAAGGTCACAGGCAATGTGGAGTCCAATGAGTAGAGCCTCATACTCCGCTTCATTGTTAGAGGTTGGAAAAGAGAAATGGATGCCATAATCGAAAGTTGCACCCTTCGGACTAGTAAGAACCAAGCCGGCACCAGAGCCCTTTGCGTTAGACGATCCGTCTGTATGAAGTAGCCATAAAGCATCAGACCTCGATCGCTCAGAAGTATCCAAGGCGGATCCGTCCTTCGGAATGGTGCATTCAAGGAGAAAATCCACTAGAATTTATGCTTTGATCACTGGGCGGGGCTGATATCGAAGATCATGCTCACTTAGCTCGATGGCCCATTTGGTCATTCTCTCGGACATCTCTGGATGATGAAGAATTGGCTTGATAGGTTGGTCAGTCAGGATTGTCACAGCATGTGCTTGAAAGTAAGGCCGCATCTTTCGAACAGATGTTACGAGAGCCAGCACCACCTTTTCAATTTGGGTATATCTTGTCTCAGTATTCGAAGTATTTTGCTAACATAATAAATCAGCTTTTGGACTTTGCCTTTCTCTTGGATCAGCACAGAGCTGACGGCACCTTCAGAGACTGCCAGGTACAGATACAGCATCTCCCCTGGCCTCGAACTGCTAAGGAGAGGGGGTGAGCCGAGGTATTTCTTGAGATCTTCGAAGGATTTTTGGCAGTCCGAAGTCCACTGAAAGTTTTTAGCTGACCAAAGTGCCTTGAAGAAAGACAAGCATCTCTCGACCGATTGAGCAATGAAGCGGTTGAGGGCCGCTATCCTTCCAATAAGACACTGCACTTCTTTGACCGACCCTGGGGGTGCCATTTGCTGCAGGGCTCAAATTTTTTTGGGTTTACTTCAATGCCTCGCTGGGAGACCATGAAGCCCAAGAATTTCCCAGAGTTGACTCCGAAGGTGCACTTGATTGGATTAAGCTTCATCTGATACTTTTGGAGTGTGACGAAGCTTTCTGTGAGATCACCAATGTGCTGACATGCTTTCTTAATTTTAACTAGCATATCGTCAATATAAACCTTCATGTTTCGATCGATTTGTTCTTTAAAATCCTTATTAACCAGCCTTTGGTATGTTGCACCTGCATTTTTTAAACCAAAAGGCATGACTGGATAATAGTAAATACCTCGGTCGGTAATGAAGGCGATCTTTTCTTCATCCTTAGGTGTCATTCAAATTTGATTATAGCCCGAATAAGCATCCATGAAGGTCAGCATCTAATGGCCCAAAGTAGCATCCACAAGTTGGTCAATCCGAGGTAGAGGAAAACTATCTTTTGGACAAGCTTTGTTGAGGTCTGTGAAGTCGATGCAGATTCTCCATTTGCCATTTGACTTCTTCACTATGACAACATTTGCTAGCCAGTCGGGATAGTTTACCTTCCGAATAAAGTTGGCTTTGATGAGCTTATCGACCTCCTCTTCAATAACCTTCTGGCGTTCAGGAGCAAAGCTCCTCTTCTTTTGCTTAATTGGCCAAAATGTATCGTCCACATTAAGGCGATGAACAAGGATATCTGGGCTAATCCTTAGCATATCCGAAGTAGACCAAGCAAAGACGTCAGCATTCCTCCAAAGAAATTCAATCAATTCTTGCTGAGGCTTTCCTTTTAGTTGCAACCCAATCTTTATGGTTCGGTCAGGCCAAGCTTCATCGAGTGGCACCTCCTCAAGTTCCTTGGCTGGCTCTTCCCGTTGCTCAGCAAAGTCCTCTCGAGCATCCAGTCCATCAACCTCGGGCTTTCTAGACTGAAGGTTGGCAATGAAACAGTACCGAGCCACAGCCTGATTTTCTCAGACAACTCCCACTCCCTATTCAGTAGGGAACTTCATGGCGAGATGAGGAATAAAGATAACAGCTTTGAGGGATATCTGTCCTGGTCTGTCGAGGATGGCATTATAGGGGGACCGAAGCTTGGTTACCAGGAAGTCCGTGTATTTAGTGGCTATGCTGGGCCAAGTGCCTACTTGGACTACCAAGGTGATGACCCCCTCGGAGACAATAGCGTCGCCTATAAAACCCACTAAGGTGGACTCTATGGTCCGGATGTTTTCCATCCGCAATTTCATCCTCACGAAGGCATCAAAGTACAGAACATTGACAGAGCTTTCACTATCAATCAGAATATGAGATACATCATAGTCGTTCATATTAAGAGATACAACCAAAGCGTCATCATGCAGGTACTGTATCTCTCGAAGGTCCGCATCAAAAAAAGAAAGCTCGCTGGTCCGGACCTTCTTCGGTGGATTTCCTTCTTCATCTTGCCGAGCCGATGACGAGCCGATTGTCACTATCATATTAATAATGCCAACAATCGGCAGGTTCGACAGAGGAGGTTGGTGAGGCTCAGGCCGACGGTCTCCTCCATCGTTTGGCTTGGGAGCTCTTCTAAACCAGTCCAGCCTGCCCTGTCGGATGAGTTGCTCAATTTCATTTCGAAGCTGCCAGCACTCCTCGATGTCGTGTTCGTGGTCTCGATAAAATCAACAATACTTGATCATATCCCTCGGGCCCCATTCCCCGAAGAGGGGGCGGTCGAGGAATCTGGTGCTTGATTTTCATCAGGATTTGCACCCTTGGTGCAGTAAGAGGGGTGTATTGGTTAAACCTTCGGGCCAAGCTTGGGTACAATCTCTAGGCGATGGTGAAAGAGCTCTCCGACGACGAGGTGGGCTAGCATGGTGAAGAGGTCGGCTCCTTTCCGAGCCCTTGGCTTCTCTTCTTTTTGACTGCTCTGCTCGGGCAGACCTCTGCAACTCCTCCACCCTGGCGTACTTGTCTACCAAGGCCATCATATCGGAGAGGCTCTTTAGATAGTTGACTTTCAGGGCCAAATACACCCTCCTTTGACACTCCACCCTTTAAAGTAGACATAGCCACCTCATGATTGAGGTGGTTGACTTTCAACATGACCGTATTGATTCGGTCAAGATAATTCTTCAAGGATTTTCCCTACCATTGCTTGACCTCAGAGAGAGAATCAGATCTCCATCAATGACGGCAATTGCTGATGAACTGGCTGATGAATAGGCTGTTCAGCTCATCAAAAGAATTGTTGAAATCTGGCTTTAGGCTATTAAACCAGGTTCTGACGGATCCCCTAAGATTAGAGGAGAAGGCTCTGCACAGGATCGCATCTGATGCCCCATGGAAAATCATGATAGACCGAAAGCTGCTCAATGGTCGTCAGAATCGGTGGATCTGTGGTATGGCTCGATGGTGGAAAGCTTGACATGAGAAGGGATCACTTCTCGCATGATCTCCTCTGAGAAGGGGATGCCCTGCTCCATCTTTGATTGGGAAATAGGAGCTTGCCTGATGGCATCCAGCTCTTGAGGCCATTCCTGGTGCATCTCCCGAATTTATCGCCGAATCTTCTCGTCTCGGCAGAAGGGGAGATCGGTCAAGGGGAGTATGGTGATGGCATCGAGTCATGATGGGAGGATGCTAGGGAGAGAGAGAGAGCTCGCCGAGATCTGGGCGAGCTTTTTCCTTTAGCCCTCTGGCGCACTGGTTTAGCTCCTTTAGGCTGCTGGGGATAACTAGCGACCTCGGATGGGTTAGAAGAAGAGATCGCCGGTGGAGAAGGGGCAACGATTCTATCAGGGAGTTATGGAGCAAGGGCGACCGGACGGGGAGCCTCCTGGAGCCCTTGAACCAACAGTGCAAGGGCTTGAACTTGTTGGACTAGTGTAGCGAACTGGTACCGGGTCACCGCAGTCACCGATGGTGAGGGAGTCTCGGCTGACGATGACAGTGGAGCTACCACATTATTCATGGTATCAGGTCTTTGGGAGGTGGCCTGGTCCTGGGCATCAGAAGTGGCTCTTCTTCGATTGGACATTGAGGGGTTATTCTTCTGGTGATAAGCTTTGTCTCCTTGATTATAAGTTTATGGGACTTGCGGCCCTTCCTCTAGCGCCAATCTGTTGCCGTAGAAATCCGTTCTCCAACTCGGGTGCGGCCCACCTCCGAATCTGGACACCAGTCTTTCGCCCGAGTAAAACCTGCAAGACAGTCCTCATGTAGAGAGTGTCAGGGATGACCCTCTGCAAAAGACCCTCCGACGCCCAAGTCAGTGAAGATTCATAGCTAGCATATATGGAGAAGGCTCTCGCAGAAGAGTCCCTCAAGAATGGCTTCTTCGGGAGCCGGGGAGCTCTGCTTGAGCTTCAATGGAGTTTTTCTCAGTGAAAGAGTGAGCGTACCTCAAAGGATTTCGAGAATGGTCTTTATAGAATGTCTAAGCATTAGCGGTTTATTCACCTGATTCTTTGAACGTGTCGTGGGAGATAGGGAACTGGAATGATGGGGACCTGATTCAAATCAAGTTTGTTATGAGGTCGGCAAGATTCGAATCTTGTTCGTTAAGAGGATCGACGGCTGGAGAGGCTGATTCAGAGCCTTAAGATTCGGTTATTATGTTATTTGGCTATTTATAGGCAATAGGTCCTACCTGGCTCCATTTTCCTTTTGAGACGACGAGGGCTAACGTGGCCGAAGGGTCATATTCGGCTTTTGGCTACTTTGGGCCTGCCAAGGCACGAGGATGGTTCGCCCCTACCGAGACGGAGAGATTATCTTTTTCTGAACATAGCGCATGATAGATTCGAGACTCTGGGTTCCAAAGTCGGAGGCCAAGGGGAACTCCAAGGTCCGATGTCCGAGGCCGAGGCGAAATCTAAGGTCCGAGGTCCGAGGCCAAGGGGAACTCTGGAGTTTGAGGTCGAGGGGAACTCTGAAGTCCGAGGCCGAGGGAAACTCTAAGGTCCGAGGTCTGAGGCCAAGGGGAACTCTCGAGTCCGAGGCCGAGGGGAGCTCTGGAGCCAAGATCAAGGGGAACTCTGAGGTCCGAAGCCGAGGGGAACTCTGAGGTCCAAGGTCCGAGGCCGAGGGAAACTATGAGGTTCGAGGCCGAGGGGAACTCTAAGGTCCGAGGCCGAGGAGAGCTTTGACAGTTACTCGTTCTGTTTGCCCTAACGTGGCTTGATCGGTCACATCAGATCGGAGAGATTGTCTTTTTCTGAGTACGGCATTCGGCAAGCAGAAATCGAAAGTGATCCTAACCTTTTTGACAAATGCATGAATATCGATGCAATGGCGATTTTGTTCCTCATCACATACCGATATTAGCACAGTTTGAATAAAACTTAAGTTCATAAAATATTTAAGGGAGGATAAGCCCAACCTAGGTTGTCATCTCTCTCCCCCATTCTCTCTATCTCTGTTATGCATTTTGTTTTTTAAATATTGCTTCGTTCCAGCTTGTCTTGCCCCATGCATCATCACCATCATAGGATGCATGTTATCCTAAGATATGCTGGTAGAAGCACTGGAGTAACGATGGATGGTCCTAATTCGATGCATAACAATTCATTCCACCGTCCCACGAGATATATATTGGGACGGCATTTGAAACCATGAAATTTTTATTTCAATTCTTCAAGTAAAATATTAAATATATCAAAGTACCATTATTAGAAATGCATAAATAATTATCATTCTATTTTTTTTAATAAAAAAGTTACAAAATAAAGTGGTGGACAATACGAGAAATTATCCAGGGGCATAACTCACACTCGTGCCATTTAAAGAGAATAAATGGGAGTCAAACAAGTCCACTTAGGATGAAAATAAATTTTTAAATTTTCTAGTTCAGCTTTAATAACCATGGATAGCCAACCTTTACCAAACCCAAGTGAGAGATATCGCTTTTTTTTTTTTTGGAACTGAGATAGATTTCAGATGATTTTCATGAATAAATTATGGAGTTGCATCTAAAAACCAGAATCTAGTCTTTTTTTTTTTGTTCTTGATGAAAAAATGGTGATGCTAGATGCATCTGTACTATTTATTAAATAAAGTATAATATTTACCAAATTACATAATTATAGTAAAAAGGATGCTTCATATACCAGGGCTAAAACGAATAGAAGCGTTGACGAGAGTAGATTTACTTGAAGATTTTTTGTTGAAAAATGTTTTAGAATTTTTCTTAAACCAAATAGTATGGCGTACTACATAAGCTAATTCATCCCAAGCCTTTCTAAGATTTGATTCGATATATTGTTTCTCCAAAAAAGCCAAAGATCCCGAAAATTAGCTGGCCAACACCTAAGGTCCAAGTAATCTTTGATAGGGAGCCAAATGTTCATAAAAATATATTAAAAATAAGTGGTTGATAGTTTTCAAAATTGCTCCACAAAGCAGGTACCCATTACTCATATGCCAATACATCTTTGCCAGCATCTTTTTTGTGTGGAAAAGCCATGTCAACCCACCACAATTAAGAAATTTATAAAGAGAATTAATGGTGAACATATTGTTCTTGATGAGTTTTCATCAACGAATATGATCAATCTTTGAAGGCTTACGATTAGCAATCAATCCTAAAAAGAGATTGGAGTTGAGCATCCTTCTCCACTTAAATAGAAGTGTGGAGTTTTGGCTTCTATGAAAAAGAATGCCAGCTTCATTAAGAGGCTATTGAATAATTTCTCTTGGTTACGGTTTGCTAAATAATTTTTTTAATTATTAAGCTTTGGGGCAATTAATTAGATTTATGAGCTCTTGCATCATCACAATCCTACCTAAGGTCCTATATCATAACATGCAAATATGACTCCTTAATAATATAAAGCAAAGTAACTAAATTTTTAAGGATATAATATTCAATTTCATATTCTTTATGCCACTAAAAATCCTACCAAATAATGACATATCGATAGGATATGACCATCATCCATATGAATTTCCAGTGTCATTGTAATTTTATTATTACTATAACTATTATCAAAATTTTCTCATGATTGGTCTTATGATAGGCGAGTATTAACTATCAAAAAATTAATTTAATTAGAATTGTTATAACATGCCCAATTTTCTCATGCAACAAGTTTACAACATAGTATATTTATTTTGCACATCCATTATTAATACAAAATTTTAATAAAGTATAAACAAAATTTGATTATCAAATCACGGTTACATGTGAGATGTGCAACTAAATAATAAATTTGATAGCATGCGAATATTATTTCAAAATTTCAGCCTAAAATTTAGAGTACAGAATGCAAAATTGCAATAAAAATTATGTAATATTTAATCAACATAATATTACATAATTTGCATTAATAAAATGGGCTAAACATATATAAATCAGGATATTGTTCTTTACATAATTTTATTAGCTAGAGAAGGAATCCAAAAAATTTTATCAAACATTTTATTTTGAAAGATCAAAATGACTCATCAATTCTAAATTTCAACATTAAGCACACCCAGTGTTACCTAGAGATTGAGAGAGAGACTTTGCAAGAGTCTCTAATGGAACATTTGTGGCTAGTATAATTTTTTTGAAAAATCAAACTTTAATTTCGTCCTCAAGCCCTTAGTAAAATGAGCAACACAAACGCTCGCGTAGCATTGTTCAGGATCACATAAAGATGGTTCGTTTAGAAAAGTCATCTCATACTTTAATTCACATCGATTCTCACAAAGCTTGCAATACTTTTTATTAGATTTCATGCATCACTCTTGAATAAGAACAACACGAAAAGATATAAATATTGATTTCATGCCATTTGATATTTTGGATTGTACTTGGATTACAATGTAGCCACAAACATGTACACATATTAACATTTTGACACATGCAATGTATATTTAACAAAAGTATTAATTAAAAATATTATTAAATTAGATTATATATTATATTCTATTACTAGTATTCTTGATTGAATAGATGCACAAATAATAAAAATATATAAGTAATATAAATAAATAATAGGTCGATTAAAGAACAAAAATTAATTAATATAAAAATAAAAATATAACATAAAATAAAAATAAACTATGATTATATAAAAAATAATAGAAATTATTAGTTACATACTCGTGTGGCATTTTGCATGAGACTGGTAGGTTTGTTTTTATTTCCTGGACACATCCCTAATTAGCCCCTGGTCTCTCTATCAACCCACCTTTCGGCCCCTCTCTCCTCCCGCCACCGGCCCGCCGCCCGGCCTGGGAATCGCGCCGCGGCGGTGGTCCGGGCGATGGCGGTGGACGGGGACTACTTCTCGAGGAGGAGGAGAAGCAGCGAGCCGCGGGAGACGATCCTCCTCCCCGGCTGCGATTACAACCACTGGCTCATCGTCATGGAGTTTCCCAAGGATCCGGCGCCCACCCGGGAAAAGATGATCGAGACCTATCTCAACACCCTTGCCACCGTTCTTGGAAGGTAAAACCGCATTTGGGTTTCGCTCCTTGTCTAGGTTTTCTGAGATTTCTAGGGTTTTATGTTTTCCTCTGGTATTGTTTGGTTCATTAAATGCTTCTTTTGGTTCTAATTGATTGACGTTAATGGAATATTGTCTTCTCTTTTTGTTTGGAGAAAAACGGCAATGTGATGATTGGTTTTAGGACTGTAAATTTCTTAATAGGTGTTGAGTTAACGAGAAACTAACAATTTTTCATTTATTGGAGCTGAATATAAGGCAGTATGTTTCAAAAAGCTTAGTTTTGTCAGAATTACTTGTTATGGCTAGAAAATTTCTGGCTAAAGAGTGACCGTGATCACAAGGATGAGAGTAAGAGTTGCCATAAAATAGTCTTTGGTATTGGATGCTCTGGAGTTAGCATTTGCTTTGCCAGATATTGATTAAACATTGACTTGATTGACCTTATCATGTTTCTAATTTTCAGTCATATGTGGTGTGCTGGATAGCTATATGTTCTTTTATGAATGGTGTTAGTTTTGGAGGCTGCTGTAATGTTGGCTTTTGAAAGTGCATAACATGGGTGCTTCTTACCAATTTGAACAAATTATTACAAGGCATGAAGTTTTGTTGCATCTCACACGGGTAGTTCGGGTTTTTTGTCCTGTTTGCGTCGGTGTTTCTCTTATTTAGCAGTTTGACCGTCCATCATGCTAATACAAAGTTGTTTCTTTTAGGTCTTGTCTCTTTCCTAGTGTGTTAGCATATTTGATTTCTCAGATTTAGAGCACTACTTAAATGAATGTGTTACCAATCAGTATCTTTGTTCAATGTCCAAGTGCTACTGCACTGGCTGCCACAAGCAGTGTTAGTTATCCATAAAAGGTGTAGTATATTTCTGTTTCATCTATGTTATCAAACTCCATTACCCTCTTTTAAATCAGCATTTCCTAAATCATCCATGTGCATCAAAATGTTTTATGAATATAGAATTATAAAATATAGTCCTCGTTGCCATCTAATTTCAAAAGTAATGGAGGCTAAGACATTTCTTATTGGAAACAAGGTATAGAAGTGTACTTCCTAAACTCATTTCATTTTTTTTTTTTCAAGGAGACAATATCATTCATGATTGGATGGTAAGCTTTCACATGAAACAAAAAGAAAAAAATGCATAAAAGTTTATGTCCAGTCCATAATGGTCCACATAAAAAAAACTCTATGCTAAATGGAACCAATATAAGCCTGAGTTTGATTAGTCAAAAGGCTGTGATTTATGGTGCATTTCTTCAATTTATTTCTCTTTTATCCAACTAATATGATTTGTATGTAACCAGTTATCTGTGAACTTGATCTATAAGGACCCACTTGTGAGTTGCAATTCAATTCTCACAGTGAACAGGTTGATTGCAGTGACAAGTGAGCCTCCTATTGAACAAGTGGATCATGGATGAACCATTCATTTATAGCTATAACTATCTCGGCATCAAATATATAGCTATAACCTTGTGATCTTTGGGCAGCACAAGGCTTGTTTCCTCCTTGTCTTCCTGTCATACCTCGTGGAGCAGACCATTCTAGACTTTCTTGGAGACAGACATAAGGCTGTGAAGGCAGTGGATTGGAAATTTCCCCCCATCCCATCCTGTTCTTTGGTGATAAGGCATAAGTCTTTTTCACATCCAGCAGCTCATCTTCCACCTATCTTCTGTTTGGATCATGCTGAAAAGAACAGACACCTTTAAAAAAATCATAGGAACTTCCATGACAAGCTTTCCATCAAAGTTATTTCTGATCATTTATTAATGTGAATCCATAATAAATATACTTTCTTCTAGTCTAATCCGATCATTTATTAATGTGAATCCATAATAGTTGTGGTCTATGGTGCAATGAGTTTTGGAGCATGGTTAGCCATAGATAGAGTGCAACGGCAATCAGCTTAATTGGAACCACTGGGCCATAATATCAGACGGGCTTGCTTGCAGGCTTAGTTCTTTACAATGCAAATGATACATGGTGGATGGATTATATTGTTCATGAATACATTATATATGCATTATCAGTAGATTAATATTTTAAATGGCAATGATATTTCCCATTTATTGTAACTATGCAATTCAACTATGCATGTATAGGGATTGGTCTATTTTTATTATTAAATTTCATGGGTATTTTTAATTTCTTGGGTTGGAAGGAATTTAGTGATAACTTTGTTATACAAGTAGCTAGATATGATTGATTGTTGGGTCAACTCAACTCAGAGCTATACTTGAAACCTTGCTGCTTCTTTGCACAACGAAAGAATGCAAGTGCCAACATTATTATGATTATCCTTTTTTGATGAAATTTATTGTCTTAAACTATTATTGTTTCTTTTCAGAGAGATCCTGTTATGGGAAAGGAGCCATCAAGACTTCATCTGTGGAATACTCTTTATTTTGACAAAAAAAGAATCAATGGATAAATGAAAGAGCTGAAGATACCCATGTAAGTTTTATCAATTAAAAATATAATATTCTTGAATGTAATATTTATACTAAACATGTTGAATTTGTTTTCTTTTCATTGCACGCACAGTTAGTAGAGCGACTTTCTTCACATGACTCTATAGTAGAACCAATCAATGAGGATGCCGTTTTTGAGGAGGTTTTAGGTTTTAGGTTTTAGATCTGATTACAAAAGGGGATGGGATCCACTACCGAAGGGTATGTCAAGAACCAGAGGTAGTTCTTTATCTTCGAAAAACTCATAATTAAAGAATGAGCTACATGAGTGCCGAGAGCAATTGAATCAAAAGAAGGATATCATCACTGAGCAACAGAAGATCATCGAGGATCTAAAAGCGACGACTGATGAGCTCACTATTTATATGCAATAGCTAGTGCTTGGATTTCCTCCTAGTAGATCCTAGCATACTTCATTTCCTTCATAGTACATGTATTTTTTTTTATATATTTTCAAAAATTGTATATGATGATTTTATTGAAATGAATAAAAAATTTTATTAATTTTTTTGTAAAAATTTTGAAGTAGAAAATTATTTCTAATATCGTTGCTTTATTATATTAAATTATTGTAACAATGTAAAATAAAAAAAATTAAAATAATTATTTATTACTGTGAATTATTTTGCCGTAATAGCTATCTATTACGGCGAAACATTTTCGCCGTAATAGGTTAGAAGTTATTATGACAATTTATTTTCATCGTAATAGCTACATATTACGGTGAAATAGTTTTGCCATAATAACTTCTAACCTATTACGGTGAATTATTTTGCCATAATAGCTACCTATTATTGGCAAAATAATTCACCGTAATAGGTTTTTATTAAAAATATATTATTTTAAAAATATAACGATTCACCATAATATGTCACGAAATTAGTTACGTTGTAATAAGTTATTACGATAACAATTATTATGATGATTTTGGGATGAATTTTTTATCGTCATAAGAACTTATTACGGCGACTTTTGTGCTTATTGTGATGAATTAATTTGTCATAATAAACCATTTTTCTTGTAGTGAATGTTATACTTAACTACCATATATTTTAAATTTTATCAAATTACATTATTATGTTTTAGCAATTATACTAAACTATCATATATTTTAAAATGCTATTAAATTATACCCATGTGGTTTAAAATATTACACTTAAATATCTATGTACTTTAAACCTAATTAAGCTTTTTTAGGTATAATTTGATAATATTTTAAAACACATGGTAGATAAATGTAACTGCCAAATCATATGGGTGTAATTTAATAAAACTTAAGTACATTGTAGTTAACTATAATATTTCAAGCCATGTGGTTAAGAAATAAGGTATAAATAAAAAATAAGCTAAACAAAATTAATAAAAATTAAATTAACATATAAGATTGAATATAGATTCTCTATACCTATTAAATGGCTAGGAGAGAGAAACCCTTCTCCCTTTTGAATTCCATAAAAAATCTCAAAAAAATCATAGAGTAATTCTTCATACAACATCAGCCAACAGCCACATCAACCTTAAATTTAGGATATATCATATTATTAGTTATGAGATGAATTAAAAGTGGGAAGTTCAAACTCAAAGAAAAAAAAAATTTTCTTAGAAACACATCTCAGCTCACACAACTAATTACATTTATTGGTTTTTTTATAATCACTTCATGCTAATCCTTCATTGTCTTTCCAAATTGTTTGAAAAAAGCAACCTTCTCTCTCCATCATGTTTGAACTATCCTCTTTTCTTACTAATGTATGAGTCAAATGATTTTATTAATTTTAAAAATATATTTTTTAGAATCTCACTGATTGGTGAGTCATAACTCTTGACCTTCTCTTTCTTAATGGCTGCTTTCTTTTGATCCTGCTTCTCTCCATCACGTTTGCTATCTAACTTTCCATCCATTCCATCAACTAATCTCCTAGTTTTCTCTTTGTTCTTCACTATATTATTCCAAATTAATAAAAAAAATCCATCATTCTTCACTCACACCATCTAGCAAAGAATGGTGACAAGCAAGGGAAAAGAAAATGATATTATACCAAAACCAAAAACTATAATGCAGCAAAATGGTCACACAATACTTTTTGATTTAAAAAATGCAAAATTTAGTTTTGAATACAAATTCATGAGCTATGGTTTTGGTCTATCATTTAAAATTTGATTCATGGGAATACTTATTTGATTCTGTTAGAGTTGTGCAGGGCCCCATCTTTTTTATTATTTTGCAAGGAGTTGGAACCTATATATAAAATCTATTCTTTTTCATTTCTTTAGTAGATGGGAAGTGGGCTACCTCATAATGTCTATAGCATGTAAAAAATATAGGAGGCTTATTTTCTAGATAAGAGCATAGAAGATGTGTTTAAAATAATATTATCTTATTATTTTTATATGAATATAATTATCAAATTATGTTTAGTAAGTTTTTATATTTTCATCATCTTTTTATTTATAATTTTTCATAATTTCCTCACTATCATGATGTCATGTTTGTTTTCATTTTTGACTTTTCTTCTTAGTTATGATTTTCATGAATTTTATTTCTTATTATTTTACCACTTTTCTTTTACTAGATCTTTTTCCATTATACTTTCCTATATTCAAGCCTTTATTATTCTCCTTTATTGCTCTTTCTTTGATTCCAATATTTCACAAACGTCATTTTTTTTTTACATCACAAAAAAGAATCCCTTAATCATCATTCAGTGCTAGTAAACAAGCATATTAGGTCATTTAGGTCACATCATTTACTATTTTATAATTTTAATAATTGCATTCTAAACAATTAATAAACATATTTGATTCTTTAATATCCATGATGATTAAAGAAACTTGAACCACAATTTCACATATTATATACCAAAAAAAAACTGAAAATCAAATTAGACTTGTATAGGTATTTATTATAATAGCAAGATTGATAACCAAATCGAACCATTTCACAACCTTAGTTTATAAAAATATACAAAAAAAAAGTCTCATAGGTTATATATGGATAAAAAGGAACCAAGTTGGCTTTGGTATAAATCTCTAATTAAGAATTTGATTACAATTTGTTAGTAATACTCAAAATAAAAAAAAGAAAAAATCTTTAAATATTTTAGATCGATCAGTTTGTTGGATTTGACCACAGGACCCTATCCCATCTTAACAAAGTTAACTATTGATTTTTGTTATTAGAACTGGAATTACAATGAAAGCCTTTTTTTTTTAACAGAGAAATGCTACTCTAAAATCTTATTCACTTAGATTGCTTATTAAAAGCTTTTTTTTTAATATACAAAACGGATTCTTGATGGTACGCCTTACCTCTGCTCCAGCTTTCTTGCAGACTGGAGGTGAATTTGAGACATCAACCGTCGGGCACTCGATTTCTCCATTATGATCAAATTTATTCACCCTTCTTTGATTCTGTTGAGGGTAAAATCATCGTTGCATTAATAATCGTGTAAGAGGTTAAGATCAACCATGACTCCACTTGCTGTGCAATACCCGCTGGAGTTGAGTCAGCCTCAGTGAATCAAGGCGCCTTAGCCTCTCGACGGGCCAGAAATTCCTAAGGCGCGGATGACATCCCCATCTTTCGGCCTCTTTAGCCGAGCTATCATCTCTCGGCCTCAGCCGAGCTATCCTTCTCTCTCGGCCTTGCCGGCCGAGCTATCATCTCTCGGCCTCACCCGAGCCATCCCTCTCTGGCTTTGCTAGCCGAGCTATCATCTCTCGGCCTCAGCCGAGCTATCCCTCTCTCTCGGCCTTGCTGGCGAGCTATCATCTCTCGGCCTTAGCCGAGCTATTACCTCCCTCGGCTTCGCTAGCCGCGCTATTAACATACCCCCACAGGCCGAACTATCGCCACCAGACCATCCTGTGCTTCGGTAGTCCAAGTCTTGTTATATCTCGGTGAATTGAGCTCTCTATATTTCGGCAGGTTTAGCCATCTTTTATACTTTGGCCCGATCGAGGAATTCAAACACCTCTGCGGAATACACCCAGACTAACAAGATTCCAAATAGGAATCATACCTGGGAGTGGCCTAGGACCCGCGAGAGTGGCCTAGAGCTCTAGAGTCGAATCTCGGAACATCATCAAGCTCTCCTAGCCGTCGATCCTCTAACTAACCAGATGCGAATCCTACTGACATCATAACAAACTCGATTCGGATCTTAACGGCTTCCAGACCCACGACGTTTCCAGGCAACCAGGTGAACACCTATAAATATCACAGTCTCAGATCCCCCTAGGTACGCCATCTTTTTCGCACACTTGCTCACCCCTTCTTTCCGCCATTAACGCTCTGCTCAGAGCTCTTGAGAGGCCACCCCTGGAGAGACTCTTCAGCGGGAACCTTCTCCCATATTTGTTGTTTGCCGATCTTCGCTGACTTGAGCGTCGGAGGGTCTTCCGCAGAGGGCCACCCCCAACGCCTCTTGCGTGAGGACTATTTTGCATGTCCGCCCAGGAGAGCCCACGCTGCAGCCCGATCGCGCCGAGTCGGAGGACATATTTCAATCAGGATTCGGCAGCTTACAAGCCCCGGCTGGACCAAGTCATCTCCAAAGTTTCATCTGATTCGGGCAGCTTACAAGCCCCGGTCGGACCAAGTCATCTCCAAAGTTTCATCCAGATTCGGGTAGCTTACAAGCCCGGCCGGACCAAGTCATCTCCAAAGTTTCATCCGGATTCGGGCAGCTCACAAGCCCCGGCCGGACCAAGCGATCTCCAAAAGCATCGTTCGGATTCGGGCAGCTTACAAGCCCCGGCCGAACCAAGCGTCAAAGATACTTCGTTCGGATTCGGGCAGCTTACAAGCCCCGGCCGAGCCAAACGTCAAAGATACTTCGTTCGGATTCGGGCAGCTTACAAGCCCCGGGCAAGCCAAACGTCAAAGATACTTCGTTCGGATTCGGGAAGCTTACAAGCCCCGGCCGAGCCAAACGTCAAAGATACTTCGTTCGGATTCGGGCAGCTTACAAGCCCTGGCCGAACCAAACGTCAAAGATACTTCGTTCGGATTCGGGCAGCTTACAAGCCCCGGCTGAACCAAACGTCAAAGATACTTCATTCGGATTCGGCAGCTTACAAGCCCCGGCCGGACCAAATGGCAAAGAAACTTTGTTCGGATTCAGGCAGTTTACAAGCCCCGGCTGAACCAAACGTCAAAGATACTTCGTTCGGATTCGGGCAGCTTACAAGCCCCGGTCGGATCAAATGGCAAAGAAACTTCGTTCGGATCCGGGCAGCTTACAAGCCCCTGCCGAACCAAACGTCAAAGATACTTCGTTCGGATTCGGGCAGCTTACAAGCCCCGGCCGAACCAAACGTCAAAGATACTTCATTCAGATTCGGGCAGCTTACAAGCCCCGATCGGACCAAATGGCAAAGAAACTTCATCCGGATTCGGGCAGCTTACAAGCCCCGGTCGGGTCAAACGGCGCAAAAGCCTCGGCTGGAGCAGGTGCACGTCTCTTACCGAAAACCTCGGCAACAACCGAGTGATATCCTTAAACCTCGGCAACAACCGAGTGATATTCCTAAACCTCGATTACAATCGAGTGATGCATTATCTGAAATCTCGGTCAAGTCAAATGACATGCTCATAAAACGTTATCTGAAGCTCCGGCCCAGAAGAGTAAACTCTCAAACACTTGACTCAATTGAGACATCTTATCGTGCTTCGGCAGAGGTAAACGACCTCCTTCTACTCAATAGTAAAGACACGCTACGAGCTGTCTCTTTCCGAAGAAATACCTGCTTCATTATGCAAACGAAATCATGCTTACCACATAAGTCCACAAGACCGCCAGGTCTCCCTCAAACAGGAATAAACGTTCTCTCCATGAGAATCGAACATCGTTCTTAGCAAAAACAAAGCAGCAAGAAAGCTACCGAAATATGCTATGACATAAAAGCATGATATGGAAGTAGCAACTCTCAACACAATCAAAAAAGAAGCATATGCTAAAAGAAGAAAGAATAAAACTTCTTTATTTCTTCACCAATGAAAAGAATTACAACCTCCTAAGAGGCATTACAAGTGCATCATAGCACAGAAAATAAAAACGGGTAAATAGCTTGGCCGGACTGTTGCAATCAGCTTCGGTTAATAATGATGTCTGACCCGAGAAATCAGACAAACCAGCCAGCTCGCCCTAATAAATAACCAGGCCGGCCTCCCACGGGTCCTCTGGATGAGCAAAGAGATCCAAGAATAGAAGGAAAACCCGTGGATGCTGATGCTGAGGATGCATCCCCTTGGCTGGGATGCTAGGCTGCATGTTGCTGCCCGATTGAGAGAGACAGGAGACCATCAGGCCCACACTGCTCTCAACTCCCTCTCCACATGGCAAAGGATTCCCCTCAGAGAAGAGCCGAGAATCCAGCCCGAGGGAGAAGGAAAAGTCCGCGCGTGCTACGGGGGTGCATGTGCACTTCCTACCCTACGAGCTCGTAGCAAACCACAAAGGACACACACAGGAAGCGCACGTGTGCGCTCTCCATGTGATTTTTGCGGACCTCCCATGCGCTCTCCATATGATCTCCGAAACTCCTCTCTTGAGGACAAGCTGCTCTTTAGCGGCTCCTCATCACCCCAGCTGTCCAGGGGAAAACAACTAATAAAAGAAAAACTCAGTCCCTCCACTCTCGGCCTCAGGGACGTAGACATCATGGAAACTTTCACAACTCATAGAGAAGAAAGTCTTGGGGATGGCCTAAACACGGCCCCTTCCTCCTATTTTATAGGCAAACAGACCGGGAGCAGCTATTAAAGCAGAAAGCCTCGAGATTCAAAATGCCCTATCCACATTGCCACATGGCCTCCCAGGATGAAAAGAACGCTCTTCGATGCATGCCAAAATGCATCGCCCGAGCTATGACGCACGCCAGAAGATCTCATCTGATCTCGAATCAGCAGTCTTAAATGCAGGAAATTGCCTGCTGATCCTTGAGATACGGCAATTGTCCGGTCAAAACGATGCCCTCCAATGGCCATCGAGTGCTTATACTACACGTTCAAAAGACCTGTGTTGGAAAAGACCAACGAAATAAATGACCCTGAAAACCACCGAGGCAACCTTTTTCAGGGCACAAAGCCGTATTATCCATTTCGGCAAAGAGAAGGTCAACTCGCCTTGGAAAAGACAAAAGCACCGGCAGAGTCATAAAAAAGGTGCAGAAGCCAAGTACTCCTCAACAAGGTACCTCAATATTCCCTGTTCCAGCTCAACTGCCCATTGTGTCTTGGCATAAACCAAGACATTGCCTTACTCTTCAACTCAAGGCCAAAACTGCATCCATACTTTGGAATAAACCGAAGTATCTCCTTTCAGTTCAGCATTACTGAGCGTTATCTTATACTTCGATCCAGACTGAGATAGCTACTTTTGTCTCAACGATAACAGGACATTCTATAAGCCCCGGCCAATGCCGAAGTGTGTAAGCCTTGGTTAAAGTCGGAGTGCACGTCCTATGAATATAAGCCCCAGCAAAAGCCGGAGTGCATCTCTCGTCAAAAGCCTCGACATAAACCGAGCGATATACAATACCCCGGTTGGGACTTACGGGTTTCGTTTACCTCGGTCAACGCAGGAAGCAACACTCTAACCTCGCCAAAATCGCTGGAAGTTCCCCGGGAGGGTAGTTCGCTACTCAAGACTCAAACAATAAGTAGTGGCAAGCACAAAAATTGCAAAAATTCCTTTTCATTCATTACAAGAAGAGAGACAAAAAGGAAAAGGAAAAGGATACATGAGCCCTCACATGGGCTTATCATTTTCTCCAGGAGCTGCTGAGTTCTCTCCATGCAGCTGGGCTGACCCGGCAAGTTGTTGTCGAAGAGATGCCACCTGCTCCTCTAGCTGGCTCTTGGCCCGGCGAAGGAGCACAATCTCTCTGGTGGAGACAGCCAGGTATTGCTCGACCGCCTTTTGGAGTTGCTTGTGACTTGCAAGTGATGACGCCAGGACCTCCCCATCGATAGTCACTCTAGTACAGCTCCTGTGAGCCCCCCAGCAGGCATTGACGCTGTTATCTGGCGCTCCAGCAGACCTCCCTCCATTCTTAGAAGCCATCCTACTATCGCGAGCTTAGATAGGCTAACAGGAGATTAGCAGAAGAAGTGGTTAACGATGGCATACCCCCCACTGGTATTTAAACTACTTTGGGCAAGTATCCCGATTGCTCGAGCTGTCAGTTCTAATGCCACTACCATAAAATCTCGCCACGCGTCATTACCTCAGTGGCTGCTCACGAGAAGCGAAGAGTCGTTCCCCTTTTACCGAAAAGGATAAATAAATAACGGCGAGACGTTCAACAAACATCCCTTTCTCAGGGCCAAACTCCTTCCGAAAGTGCGCCCGCTTCTTCGCCTTGGGCAGGCTGAACTATCTAACTTCAGCCTTGACCAAGCTATCCTCATGTACTGATCCTGCCCGAGCTATCCTTATACCTCCGCCCTGACCGAGACGTTTACTCAAGTCCGAACTAAATCGACCAAATGGCGCGAATAAGCCATGAGTTGTTCGCGGTCGAAAGAAAACTTGAGATAAAAGATCACCCAAGAAAGGCAATCAAATAGAGGCAAAAGATCCATCCATTAAAAACTTCAACTGGGTTACAAGTTTGAAAAGCGAAAAATATACAAGTAATCCTTAAGAATCGGGAGTTGAAACGGCCTCGGCAGCTTCCTCGGTGACGTTCGGGGGGGGGGGGGGGGGCTCGACTTGTTTTTCCTGCTTCAAATATTGTTGTTCCCTCGGTGGCATGCTGAGAGCGCCCCTTGGGAGCCACGGCCTCACTGGCACCCAGGGCAGCGTCAAGGTCGACGTCCGAAATGTCTTCGTACTTAGTTTCTTCAGCCCCGGGGTACGGCTTCAAAGGGTTCCACATCCAGAAAGGAGAGGTCCCATTCCGAGTGCTCCTAGGATATCTTGGTTCGAACCTCCTCCGTGCCAAGCTGGAAGGCGTCGGCACAAGTTGCATCTTGTTTGCCCCTAAGCAGCGCGAGTTGCATTTCAGCTTCAACAGCTTGGCTCCAAAGTAAGGCAATCTTCTCCTCAGTTTCAACAACTTGGTTCCGAAGTAAGGCGATCTGCTCCTCGGTTTCAGCGACTTGCCTTTCGAGCTCCGAGCTCCTCTCCCAACTCAACGCCAACTCCCCTTGCAAGGTCTCTAGCTGGCTTCGGCCCTCAAGCTTCACCTTCTCCATCTGCAAACACGGAATTAGCCGATGCAACAATGGGCTGATGAGGAAAATAAAAAAGACAGCATCGTACCTCCTCTCGCCGGGCTAATTTCTTGGTCAACTCCTTGACCTCCTCAAAGGCCCTTAGTTTATCACCCTTAACCTGCTCGATCCTGTCCTTGAGGTCATTGATCCTCGACTGCCTATTATCAGCTTCCTCCCAGGCCTGGGAGAGCTCGCTATCGAGTTGGGTTAATCTCTCCTGGTGCCATTTGATTATGTCATCCCTGGCTACAATGCAACGATTTAGCTGCCGAACCTTATCCTCTGACTCCCCAAGCATTTTATTCAGGCGATTCTTTTCCTCGGCAGCTTCTCTCATCAGTCTGTCTAGACTCTTGCCAAACTATTTTTTAACGGTTTCCATTTCTCCAGCATGCCTAGACTTGATCTGTGATAACTCCAAGCATGCTTCATCGTACCCCGCCAGGAGCCCGCGTAGCTCTTTAACTTTGAGCCTCAACTCGGACGCATAATCGAGGGCGACCTGATGCAGTTTCTTCATCTCCACTAAGTTCTCTTTGGCAACGTCCAGGATTTGCTCAAATTTATCAGATACCTCCGCTGGCAATTTGAGCTCAGTGCTGACTCTTTTAGCTTGGGCACTGGCCCTGTTGCCAGATTCAAGCGCCAGCATAGCGCCCTAGTGATCAAAGCATTCTGTGAAACAAAACACAAATAAGAAAGTGCAGTCAAGCTAACCTAGAAAGCATCCATTGCTCTGAAACAGTAACTCACCCGGGAGGCGTAGGACCCCGCGAGCCCCATGAGGGCAGAGTTGTCGATCCCAGGGAGATGGACTCCCTCACCACGTTTTGCTGGCCAAATGCAGCGTCGACAAGGTCTAGGTCCGCGAATTCATTCGCCGAGGGATCCGCACCTGGAATGCCGACTTCATCAGGGCAGCAAACGCCACCTCGATCGCCGAGTCCGAGCTACCGGGCTGCTCGTGCCCGTCTGAAGAATCAGACCATGCAATCTCAGGCTGAGAAGCCTTCAACCTTCTGGCCTCCTTCAGCAGAATCCTAGCCTGAGATTTCTCGGATAACTCGGCCAGCCCAGGTGCCAGCTTTCCCAAAGCTTTGGTGGAAGAAGCTTCAACTGCAAGTTTCTTTCCTTGCCCTGTCCCCTTCTCCAAGTCTCTTTCCTCAATCGCCAGTGCCTGTTCCTCCCCCGTAGGCTCCACCAAAGCCTCAATCTGTTCATCAGCTTCTCCAACCTTTCCAGAAGGAAGTTCTCCAGTTGTAGGCCCCTTCCGAGCCTCCGCTATGGTCGGCCCAATGTCGCCACCCCTTAATCCCTCTAGGGAGACCCTTCGATGGTAGGCTTATCTTAGGCCTCGATGATGGTAACCGCTCCCTCCTGTTCTCCTGGTAAGATTAGAGACATCTCTTTGCTCGGAGGAGACACCCCCGAGGCACCTACCTTTGCCGTGTCAGACATTGGTGCATCTACAGGAGATGGAACTACTGGACAAGCCAACGGAGCCTCATTCGGGCTATCTGCTATTTCCACCACTAAGGGACAAGGGACCTCAGTAGTTTTCTCTGAGTCCTCTACTCTCAGCGCCTCCGTCATGACAACTCCGACCTCCGGCGAGCGCTCTTTAGAAAGATGAACTTTCTTCTCAGGCTTACGCCTTTCCACACTATCGGTCTTCCTCGGGCGTTTGCCCAACTCTTTCTTTACGCGGCTCGCCAGCTCAGATTTATTGGCTGGAAGCATAGCGGGCAAACGATCAGACCGTGATACACTTTCCCAAGTAAAATCAATGGAAAGGAAAAGGAAAAGGGCTTACCTTGTACGTCGATGGGGCTAAGCCCAGCGGCAAAAAGAGCCTCCTCTGACAGCAAATCGTTGGCCGAAAACATCCTGCCGGCATGGAGGACCTCCAAGTCCTTCTTCTCCTGTCCAGATAGAGTTGGATGTGCTTCCGCGTCCCGAACAAAGCTTCCCCATCCTCGTGGGAAGTCGGGGCCAATGCTCCCCTCGGCAATAAAGAATCTGACTTTTCACACCTTTATGGACGATGGCTTGTCTATTATCGTCTTAAATGACCTCCGAGGTCCGATGTAAGACCACTCTGATTTCCTTCCAGGCATCAGATGGAAACAGGCACGAAATAGGGGAAGAGTTGCTGTTACCTGAATCCGGTTGCACATGGAGATAAACCCGATGATACTGCACCAGCTGTTGGGAGCCACCATTGTCGGACAGATGTTGTAGAATCTTATGATTTCCTTCACCAAAGGATGAATAGGAAACAAGAGGCCCGCCTTCAGGCTGTTTTCGTAAAGAAAGACCCCGTGCTCCAGCTCTTGCGAAACCCTATGCTCGGGCTCCGGCAGCCGTAAGATAATATCCGAGGGGATGTCGTATTTCTGGCATATCCTTCCCAAATCCTCGGCAACAATCTTCAAAACCATGTCGCTGGGGTTCATCATTCTGTTGGCCGAAGGAAACACCGAGCAAAATCGCAATGGAAATAGAGGAACAAGACTCTCCAAGAAGAAACGAAAGGACGCTGTGAACAGGAATGGCGACCGTTTTGACTTTGCTTCCTCCCAAAGGAACCGCCTCAAGAGGAAGATAAGGCACCTCAGCCAAAACATCCGAAACTACCATTATAGGCGCCGTGGAAACCGGGATTTGCTACGTGGCACTCCCCCAACCGTTGCCCCTAAGAAGCGACGAGTCCATCCCGTAAAGGCTAGGCGATCGCGCAGCATTAATTAGGGCATCATTACGCAGGCCGTCAAATTCAAATCCTTCTATTCAGATCGTGCCACCTGGAGTTATACTCCCTATGCCCGAACCTACGCTTCAAACTAGGGAGTGGAGGGCATGTGTTGAGGGGTAAAATTGTTGTTGCATTAATAATCGTGCAAGAGGTTAAGATCAATCCTGGCTCCCACTTGCTATGCAATACCCACTGGAGTTGAGTCAGCCTTAGTGAATCAAGGCGCCTTAGCCTCTCGACGGGCCAGAAATTCCCAAGGCGTGGATGACATCTCCATCTTTCAGCCTCTCTAGCCGAGCTATCATCTCTCGGCCTCAGTATCTTTGTTCAATGTCCAAGTGCTACTGCACTGGCTGCCACAAGCAGTGTTAGTTATCCATAAAAGGTGTAGTATATTTCTGTTTCATCTATGTTATCAAACTCCATTACCCTCTTTTAAATCAGCATTTCCTAAATCATCCATGTGCATCAAAATGTTTTATGAATATAGAATTATAAAATATAGTCCTCGTTGCCATCTAATTTCAAAAGTAATGGAGGCTAAGACATTTCTTATTGGAAACAAGGTATAGAAGTACTTCCTAAACTCATTTCATTTTTTTTTTTTCAAGGAGACAATATCATTCATGATTGGATGGTAAGCTTTCACATGAAACAAAAAGAAAAAATGCATAAAAGTTTATGTCCAGTCCATAATGGTCCACATAAAAAAAAAACTCTATGCTAAATGGAACCAATATAAGCCTGAGTTTGATTAGTCAAAAGGCTGTGATTTATGGTGCATTTGCTTCAATTTATTTCTCTTTTATCCAACTAATATGATTTGTATGTAACCAGTTATCTGTGAACTTGATCTATAAGGACCCACTTGTGAGTTGCAATTCAATTCTCACAGTGAACAGGTTGATTGCAGTGACAAGTGAGCCTCCTATTGAACAAGTGGATCATGGATGAACCATTCATTTATAGTTATAACTATCTTGGCATCAAATATATAGCTATAACCTTGTGATCTTTGGGCAGCACAAGGCTTGTTTCCTCCTTGTCTTCCTGTCATACCTAGTGGAGCAGACCATTCTAGACTTTCTTGGATACAGACATAAGGCTGTGAAGGCAGTGGATTGGAAATTTCCCCCCATCCCATCCTGTTCTTTGGTGATAAGGCATAAGTCTTTTTCACATCCAGCAGCTCATCTTCCACCTATCTTCTGTTTGGATCATGCTGAAAAGAACAGATACCTTTAAAAAAATCATAGGAACTTCCATGACAAGCTTTCCATCAAAGTTATTTCTGATCATTTATTAATGTGAATCCATAATAAATATACTTTCTTCTAGTCTAATCTGATCATTTATTAATGTGAATCCATAATAGTTGTGGTCTATGGTGCATTGAGTTTTGGAGCATGGTTAGCTATAGATAGAGTGCAACGGCAATCAGCTTAATTGGAACCACTGGGCCATAATATCAGACGGGCTTGCTTGCAGGCTTAGTTCTTTGCAATGCAAATGATACATGGTGGATGGATTATATCATTCATGAATACATTATACATGCATTATCAGCAGATCAATATTTTAAATGGAAATGATATTTCCCATTTATTGTAACTATGCAATTTAACTATGCATGTATAGGGATTGGTCTATTTTTTTATTAAATTTCATGTGTATTTTTAATTTCTTGGGCTGGAGGAATTTAGTGATAACTTTGTTATACAAGTAGCTAGATATGATTGATTGTTGGGTCAACTCAACTCAGAGCTCTACTTGAAACCTGCTGCTTCTCTGCACAACGAAAGAATGCAAGTGCCAGCATTATTATGATTATCCTTTTTTGACGAAATTTATTGTCTTAAACTATTATTGTTTCTTTCAGAGAGATCCCGTTACAGGAGAGGAGCCATCATGACTTCATTTGTGGAATACTCTTTATTTTGACAAAAGAAGAATCAATAGATAATGAAATAGCTGAAGATACCCCTGTAAGTTTTATCAATTAAAAATACAATATTCTTGAATGTGATATTTTATACTAAACATGTTGAATTTGTTTTCTTTTTATTGCAGGCATAGTTAGTAGAGCGACTTTCTTTATATAACTCTACAGTAGAACCAATCAATGAGGATGCTGCTTTTAAGGAGGTTTTAGTTTTTAGACCTGGTTACAAAAGGGGATGGGATCCACTACCGAAGGATACATCGAGAACTAGAGGTAGTTCTTTATCTTCGAAAAACTCTTGAGTCAACATGAATTTGAACTTCCTACTATTTCTTGTATAGATGTCAAATGAATTTTATTAATTTTAAATCAATCTCACTAATTGGTGAGCTATCTATAACTCTTGACCTTCTCTTTCTTAATGGCTGCTTTCTTTTGATCCTGCTTCTCTCCATCCCGTTTGCTATCTAACTCTCCAATCCATTCCATCAACTAATCTCCTAGTTTTCTCTTTGTTCTTCACTATATTATTCCAAATTAATAAAAAATCCATCATTCTTCACTCACACCATCTAGCAAAGCCAATGGATGACAAGCAAGGGAAAAGAAAATTATACATGGTAAAAACCAAAAACTATAATGCAGCAAACATGGTCACAAAATACCTTTCGTTTGCAAAATGCAGTTTTCACAAATTCATGAGCTATGGTTTTTGTCTATCATTTAAAATTTGATTCATGGGAATACTTATTTGATTCTGTTAGAGTTGTGCAACACCGCATCTTTTTATTAATTTTGTAAGGAGTTGGAACCTATATATAAATCTATTCTTTTTCATTTCTTTAGTAGATGGGAAGTGGGCTACCTCATAATGTCTATAGCATGTAAAAAAATATAGGAGGCTTATTTTCTAGATAAGAGCATAGAAGATGTGTTTAAAATAATATTATCTTATTATTTTTATTGAATTAATTATTATGTTTAGTAAGTTTTTTATTTTTCATCATCTTTTTATTTAT
>UESW01000093.1:0-98358 GCA_900491605.1 Calamus simplicifolius
CTGATCGAGACACTCGCCTGAGGGGTATAAATACAGATGACAGGGATGCCAGTGTTTACCATTCCTTTGGCTAGCCTCTCAACAGCTCTCGACATGGCCTCTCAAGGTGGAGAGCAATCATCCAATGGATCAGGCGTAGCAAACAACGGCCGTGGGGGCTCCAAGGGGAGCTGTTCCACCGTCATGGTTGACGGCCTGGCCTTGGCGTCAGCCTTCGCAAGCCACGAGCAGCTTGAGAAGGTGGTCGAGGAGTACCTTGCCATCTCCACGAGGGAGATCGAGGCCCTTCGCCGGGTCGCACACCGGCAGGAGGGGGAGATTGCGTCCCTCTGCCAGTGAGTCGCCGATCTGTCCCAGCATGTGGAAGACCCGGCAGCTCCTGGGGGAGATGTTAGTATTGGGAATTGTATCCTAAAGCCAATCATTTGATGATTGTGTTGATGTAAATTATATATAAATTGATATATTAATAAAAGTTATTTGGCAGTTTATTCATTACAATAACATCTTCTTAAAACTCCTAATAGTAATGAAGCCCTCAAGATCTTCCTTCATGATAAAGAAGGATTTATCTTTGAAGGTCCTTAAAAGAGTTCGCGACCAAATGATATACTATGACAGGGCTATAGTACTATCAATTATAGGACGTTGTATATCATATTTGTTGGTTGTCCTCTTAACCAAGGAGTGTAGAGACACTGGTATGACATACAGGTGGAAGTGTAGGAGTACATTTCACCAAACGTGACTCATTTCTGGATACTCTACTGTCAAGAGTTAATCCGAGAAGATATAGGTATAAGTATCCTTCAGGCCTGAAGATCACAACCAGTGGCTTACAAGAAACTCATTGTACTTAGGTGCCAGACCACCTAGATTTTAATCCAGCTATGAAAGGTTACTGGGTACAGTCAAGTACTTGTGGTAGTCAGTTGTGGATCAAGATGAAATTTGACCTATCCCGTTAAAAGAAGAAATGCTTGTGTTTCAATTTAGCAAGACCTTGGCCAAGGCACTTCATGTGAAAGTCACACGATCACTAAAATTGAAATCACTTTATGGATTTGCTGTTTAGAGTTGACAGGCTCTTAAGCCATCCTTAGCATTTGTGGTCAAGATGATGAATTATACGGCAACTGTTTCTTAGGGTTCTTGGAGTTTGCTTGATAACTCTTTGACCTATCCAGACGTTGGGTTCATTGCTAGATGGGCACATCGATTAGTATCGAAAATTGTTTCTATGCTACCGGCTTAGGTTCGAACCTAGAGAGTCACACGCATAGAAGTTTCCTAGGATGATCTATTTGCTGATCAACGATTGAGAATCGTATATAATTTAATTATCAATTTGATTGATTAATTATCTCAATTGGATTAAGTACAAGTGAATAAGATTCAATTTGGTTTAAGTCTATTAGAAGGACTAATCAATTTCAAATATTGATTTAAAATTAGATTTGATTTGGATTTAAATAGATTCAGGATTAGCCAAATTTGATTTGGGCTAGGACCATGATCTATATTGGTTTAATCCAATAAATTCAAATTAGCTTAAAACCAAAAATCAAACCCCATGTGTGAAAAAGGTTTTCTCGCATGATGAGATAACTAAAATCTCATCTCATGAGAAATTAAATTCTCATGCAGAATTTAATTTATAACTTTTAGTCTTCTTCAAATGATTTTCAAGTTCAAGAAAAATAAATTTTGCTAAAATGTGCCTCTTTGGAAGAGCACTTCACACAACTTTCCGTGCATTGACAAGTGTATGAATTAATATGCCTCTTTGGAAGAGCACTCCACACAACTCTCCGTGCATTCACAAGCATGTAAATTAATGTGCCTCTTTGGAAGAGCACTCCACACAACTCTTCATGCATTGATAAGTGTGTGAATTTAATGTCTCTTTGGTTTTTACAAAAACAGCGGAATTCTAAATGTTAGAATTCAATATGCTGGCTAATATGAAACTATAAATAGAGGACATCCCTCACCAGATAACATAACACAAGATCAAAAGAGATCAAAAATTCTAAACAGTTAGAACCAAGTGTTACAGTTCTAAGAGTTAGAACAAAAAATTCTGGTGTGATTTTAGTGTTAGCAAAAGCTTGATGGATCTTGAAGGAAGATTTAAGTGGAAGAATTCAAGATCAGCAAAATTATTTTTTGCGAGCTAGCACTCCCGGAAATCCGATCATTCGGGGGCTTCGCGTGGACAATACTAGAGGCTGGACGATTGAACGGCTGCAGAGCACAAAGGATTTACCTACTGTTCTTAAGGTGAGTGATTTGATCCTTAGATCTTAAGGCAGGCTTCAAGATGAGTAGTATGACTTCTCATCTTGAAGATAAAGATATGATCTTAATTATTTAATTTATATGCAATACTTAGATCAAACGATCTTATAATATAAGGCAAAGATATGATCTTAATGCATGTTAGAAAGATTAATATGTAATCTTTAAATTTTCACATTGATAATTGTTATCAAATTTTAAAATATGCATGCCTCGAGGATTAACTCTCCCAACAGTTAGGCCTATGCGAAGGCCGTTTTCCTTTCTTTCATTACTTTTTTCTTTCCTTCTGTACTTTTTTTTCTTACAATTAATAAAGAAAAAGGTCTTTTTTGGCGATTTATTGTTCTCTGATGAAATCGTCGTTTAGCTCATAAAAGAGGTAAAATCGCTCGCTTCTGTTTGAACAGATGGGGGACCTAGGTGGTCCCGTGGGCTTATGCGCTAAGTCATGGTCTCATTTGTGGAGCGAGACAGGCGCTTGGGCGGTAAGATACAGGATATCATTCGAGGATTTAGCAGTAGGGGGGATTCTCCGATTTTGTCTGGGGTCCGTGGGCGGCCGTGTAGGGCCTGCCGAGGCCTTTAGGGATTTGCTAAAGGCGCAGACTTTGTTTCTGTTGGCGGTTTTGCATGGTGCGCATTTTTCGAACTGGCCAAAGTTCTGGGACTGTTCGGAAGTCCTTCAGCTTTAATCGAGGTTCGTGTGCTTTCGGTTTTTGCCGGGGCTTTACGTACTCCGGTTTTAACCGGGGCTTTAGAATTCATTGCTAGGCTCAACCGAGATTCGAAGACCTGTTGCTTGGCCCAGCTACGGTTCAGAGATCAGTTGCTCGGCCCAGTCGAGGTTCGGAGAATAGTTGCTCGGCCCAGCCGAGGTTCAGAGAATAGTTGCTCGACCCTGCCGAGGTTCAAAGAATCGTTGCTCGGCCCTACTGAGGTTTGGAGAATAGTTGCTCGGCCCTGCCGAGGTTCGAGAATAGTTGCTCGGCTCAGCCGAGGTTCGGAGATCAGTTGCTCGGCCCAGCCGAGGTTTAGAGATCAGTTGCTCGGCCCAGTCGAGGTTCGGAGATCAGTTGCTCAGCCATGCCGAGGTTTGGAGAATTATTGCTCGGCCCAGCCGAGGTTCGGAGATCAGTTGCTTGGCCCAGCCGAGGTTCGGAGAATTGTTGCTCGGCCCAGCCGAGGTTCGGAGATCAGTTGCTCGGCTCAGCCGAGGTTCGGAGAATTGTTGCTCGGCCCTGCCAAGGTTCGGAGAATTGTTGCTCGGCCCAGCCGAGGTTCAGAGATCAGTTGCTCGGCCCAGCCGAGGTTCGGAGAATTGTTGCTCGGCCATGCCGAGGTTCGGAGAATTGTTGCTCGGCCCTGTCGAGGTTCGGAGATCAGTTGCTCAGCCCAGCTGAGGTTCAAAGAATAGTTGCTCGGCCCTACCGAGGTTCGGAGATCAGTTGCTCGGCCCAGCCGAGGTTCGGAGATCAGTTGCTCGGCCCTGCCAAGGTTTGGAGAATTGTTGCTCGACCCAGCCGAGGTTCGGAGATCAGTTGCTCGGCCCAGCCGAGGTTCGGAGAATAGTTGCTCGGCCCAGCCAAGGTTTGGAGATCAGTTGCTCGGCCCTGCCGAGGTTTGGAGAATTGTTGCTCGGCCCTGCCGAGGTTCGGAGAATTATTGCTCGGCCCAGCCGAGGTTCGGAGAATTGTTGCTCGGCCCTGCCGAGGTTCGGAGAATTGTTGCTCGGCCCTGCCGAGGTTCGGAGAATTGTTGCTCGGCCCTTCCGAGGTTCTGAGAATTGTTGCTCGACCCTTCCAAGGTTCGGAGATCAGTTGCTCGGCCCAACCGAGGTTCGGAGAATAGTTACTCGGCCCTGCCGAGGTTCGGAGATTTTCCTGCTTGAATAGGTAACTCGATCGTGCCGAGGATTAGTAAGCAGCATCTATTTCTTTTCATGATTTTCAGTGATATAATTTGTGGTGATTTATGTCATGAATTATGAAACATTGTGCCGACAAAAATTTAAGGAAGCGAGCCTGTAGAGGGCGTACCCTACTAGTAGTACTTGCGGAGATTGTCCGAATTCCACGTCCGAGGGATGGATCTTCCACTTAGATCTTGCAGCTTGTAGGTCCCAGGTCCGACGATCTCCGCTACTTGGTAAGGGCCTTCCCAGTTTGGGGCCAGCTTTCCTTGCTCCAGCGGTTTGGAGACAGATGCTTTCCGGAGAACGAGGTCGCCAGGCAAGAAAGCTTTCCCTTTGACTCTGGAGGCGTGGTAGCGGGCCACTCTTTGCTGATAGGCAGCCACTCTGATCCGAGCTTTTTCTCTAATCTCCTCTACCAAGTCAAGGTTGGTGCGGAGCTGCTCATCGCTGGCTTCCTCCGAGTAGCTTTCCACCCGTAGAGAAGGGAGCCCTATCTCCACGGGGATGACGGCCTCTGTGCCGAAGGCCATTCGGAATGGGGTTTCGCCTGTGGGTACTCTCGGGGTGGTGCGGTAGGCCCACAGGACATGGTGCAATTCATCTGCCCACCTGCCTCGGGCCCTGGAGAGCCGAGCTTTGATCCCTTGAAGCAAGGTCCGGTTGGTTACTTCGGCTGCTCCGTTGGCCTGCAGATGCCCGATCGAGGTATGGTGGTGGGGATCCTGTGCTCCTCGCAGAACTGGCGAAATTTCGGATTGTTGAATTGCCTGCCGTTGTCAGTGATGATAGTGTGCGGGAGGCCGAAGCGGCAGATGATGGACTTCCATACGAAATCCCTGGCCCGAGCCTTGGTTATTTGTGTAACTGCCTCCGCCTCGACCCATTTGGTGAAGTAATTTATGGCGATGAACAAGAACTTCCGTTGCCCCGTGCGAGCGAAAATGGGCCAAGAATATCCATTCCCCACTTGATGAAGGGCCAAGCGGAGGATATGGGGACCAGGCTGGCGGAGGGGAGCCTCTGAATGCTTGAGTGCCTTTGGCATGGGTCGCAAGCTCGTACAAGGTCGTCTGCATCCTTTTGCATGGTTGGCCAATAGTAACCTTGACGCAGCACCTTGTCGCACAGGGACCGGCTCCCCAGATGGTTGCCGCAAATCCCCTTGTGCACCTCCCGAAGGGCGTAATCAGCTTCAGATGGGCGGAGGCATATGATCTGTGGCATAGAGAAGGACCGCTTGTAGAGCTGGTCATCAATTAGCACATAGTGGATGGCTTGCAGTTTTAGCCTTCTAGCTTCCCTTCGATCGGTCGGGAGTGCCCCTTCTTTGAGGTACTTCAGGATGGGGTCGAACCATGATGGTTCGGCCTCAACTTGCATTACACGGTCAGCTTCCACGATACTAGGTCTTTCCAAAGTCTCCAGGTGAAATTTTTGTTCGGTGTCCATTGATTCCGCGGTCGCCAGTCGAGATAGCAGGTCGGCACGGGCATTTTCAGATCTAGGGATCTGAATGATCTCAAATTCGGAAAAATGGGAGAGTAGGCTCCGAACCTCTTGGAGATATCGGATCATGTTCGGTTCCCGGGCCTCAAACTCCCCTCGCACGTGACTTGCCACCAGCTGGGAGTCGGTGAAGGCATTCAGGCTCTCCACCTTAAGGCTGCGGGCGATCCGGAGACTGGCCAGCAGAGCTTCATATTCAGCTTCATTGTTGGAGGCCGGGAAGGAGAAGCGGACGCCGTATTCAAAAGTTGCCCCCTCCGGACTGGTGAGAACCAAACCTGCGCCGAAGCGATGGGCATTGGATGACCCGTCGACATGGAGGAGCCATCGGGCGCCAGTTTTTGGTTCCTCGGAGGAGTCGGGGGTGGAGCCGTCCTTGGGGATGGTACACTCGAGGAGGAAGTCGGCTAACACCTGAGCTTTGATGGCCGGGCGAGGCTGAAATCGAATGTCGTGCTCGCTCAGCTCGACGGCCCACTTAGTCATTCTCCCTGATGTCTCCGGGCGGTGGACCACCGCCTTGATGGGTTGGTCAGTCAGGACTGTCACAGAATGCACCTGGAAGTATGGCCGCAACTTTCAAACTGAGGTGATCAAGGCCAACACCATCTTCTCAATCCGGCTATACCTCGTCTCCGCGTCGCGGAGCAACTTGCTGACATAATAAATTGGCTTCTGGACCTTGTTTTCTTCTCTGACCAGCACCGAGCAAACGACACCTTCCGAAACAGCCAGATATAGGAATAATGTCTCCCAGGATTTGGACTGCTGAGGAGTGGGGAAGAGCCGAGGTACTTCTTGAGATCTTCGAATGATTTTTGACACTCAGGGGTCCACTGGAAGTTCTTAGCCGACCGGAGAGTTTTGAAGAAGGAGAGGCATCTTTCGGCTGAGCGCGCCACGAAGCGGTTGAGAGCCGCTATCCTCCCGGTTAGGCGCTGGACTTCTTTAATAGATGCCGGGGGCGCCATCTGCTGGAGAGCTTGGATCTTATGGGGGTTAGCTTCGATACCCCGCTGGGAGACCATGAAGCCAAGGAAATTCCCAGAGTTAACGCCGAAGGCGCACTTAGTCGGATTGAGCTTCATCTGATACTTGCGGAGTGTTGCAAAGCTCTCCGAGAGATCCTCGATGTGCTGTGACACTTCTTGCTCTTAACCAGCATGTCGTCGACGTATACTTTCATGTTCCGGCCGATTTGTTCTTTGAAGACCTTGTTGACCAGCCTTTGGTAGGTAGCTCCTACATTTTTAAGACCGAAAGGCATAACACGGTAACAGTAAGTACCTCGGTCAGTTTGAAGCAGTCTTTTCTCATCTTCGGGGGCCATCCGGATCTGGTTGTAGCCGGAGTAGGTGTCCATGAACGTCAACATTTGGTGACCCGAGGTGGCATCCATGAGTTGATCAATTCAGGGGAGAGGGAAGCTGTCTTCGGGCATGCTTTGTTGAGGTCGGTGAAGTCGATGCAGATCCGCCACTTGCCGCTTGACTTCTTTACCATGACAACATTCGACAGCCAGCTTAGGTAATTCACCTCCCGAATGAAGTTCGCCTTGATGAGCTTATCAACCTCCTCCTCAATAGCTCTCTCCGCTCTGGAGCGAAACTCCTCTTCTTTTGCTTGACGGGCCGGCACATGTCGTCCGCATTAAGGCGGTGGACAAGAACTTCGGGGCTGATCCCTGGCATGTCGGAGGCGGACAAAGCGAACACGTCGGCATTGCTTCGGAGGAAGTCGATCAGCTCTTGCTGGGATTCGCCTTGAGCAACGACCCGATCTTTATGGTTCGTCGGGACGAGCTTCGTCCAGTGGTACTTCCTTCAGTTCTTCGGCTAGTTCCCCTCGTTGCTCGGCAAACTCCTCTCGAGCGTTCAGCCCGTCAACTTCAGGCATCCTGGATTGAAGGCTAGTGACAAAATACTACCGAGCCATAGTTTGGCTCCCCCGGACGACACCAATTCCTCGCCCGGTGGGGAATTTCATAGATAGGTGTGGGATGGAGACAACGGCTTTGAGAGACATCAGACCAGGTCTTCCAAATATCGCATTGTAGGGCGACCTGAGCTTGGTCACCAGGAAATCCATGTGAACAGTGGCCACAAGGGGCCAGGTTCCTGCCCGAACCGTCAAGGTTACGACCCCCTCCGGGACGATGACGTCGCCTGTGAACCCCATTAGGGTGGAGTCCACGACTCGAAGGTTTTCCATGAGCAATCTCATCTTGGCAAACACATCGAGGTACAAAACATTCATGGAACTTTCACTATCAACGAGGATCCGACTTACATCATAGTCATTTAAATTGAGGGATACAACAAGAGCGTCATCGTGTGGGAACTGTATCCCTCCGATATCGTCGTCGGAGAAGGAGAGCTCGCCGTTTGCGCTTTCTTTGGCGCCGAGCCTTCATCATCATCTCTAGAGCTCGAGCCACCGGCTTCCTCAATCATGTTGATGTGGCCGATTACAGGCAAATTTGGAGGAGGAGGAGGCTGCTGAAGCTCGGGCTGGCGATCGCCCCCTTGTCCTGGCTCGGGTGCCCTCCTGAACTGGTTCAGTCAGCCCCGTTGAATCAGCCTCTCAATCTCGTTCTTCAACTGCCAACATTCCTTGGTGTCGTGGCCATGCTCTCTGTGATAGCGGCAGTATTTGGTGGGGTCCCTCCGAGTTGGGTTCCCTCGGAGGGAGCTGGTCGGGGGGGCTGGCGCTCTATCTCCATGAGAATTTGTGCTCTGGGTACAGTGAGTGGAGTGTACCGATCGAATCGCCTGGGCGGGCTCTGGGAGCGATTTCTCGGCGGCGGCGGGGGAGCTCTTTAGCGACGAGGCGGGCTTGGCTGACGAACGGGTCGGTGCCTGTCGGAACCTTTAGGTTCTTTCTTCTTCGCCAGCTCGGCGCGGGCAGCTCTCCGCGATTCTTCGACCCTGGCGTATTTATCAGCCAGGGCCATCATATCGGAGAGGTTCGAGGGGTAGCTAACCTCCATCACCAGGTAGAAGTCGCTCTCCTTCAAGACTCCCCTGCCAGGGCAGCGAACATAGCCACCTCATGATTAAGGTGGTCCACCTCCAGCATGGCCTTGTTGAAACGGCCAAGGTAATTTCTCAAGGACTCCCCCTCTCTGCTTAACTTCGGAGAGGGAGTTGGATCTCCATCGGTGACGGTGGCTACTGATGAACTGGCCAATAAAAAGGCGGCTCAGCTTGTCGAATGAATCAATGGAACATGGTTTCAAGGCATTGAACCAGGTTCGGGCATATCCTCTGAGGGTAGAAGGGAAGGCACGGCAGAGGATCGCATCTGATGCTCCATGGAACATCATTATTGACCGAAGCTACTGAGATGATCGTCCGAATCGGAAGAGCCATGGTAGGACTCGATGGCGGGTAGCTTAACATGGGAGGGAATCACTTCCTCCATGATCCCTTTGGAGAAAGGGATGTCGTGTTCTGCCTTAGGCTGAGGCGGATAGGCCTGCTTGGCGGTCCAGCTCCTGACGCATCTCCCAGAATTATCGGCGGATCTCCTCTTCAGACGTAAGAGGAGGAGCCGGATCAGGAGAGTGCGGGGATGGCGTCGAATCGTGGTAGGAGAACACCAGAGAGAGGGACCGGGCTCGTCGAGATCTGGGAGGATCCCTATTGTAGCTGCCTCGTGGGACTGGTTTGTCCCCCTTGGGTCGGTTTGGGGGGTCCGCAGCTCCATGCGGACCAGAAGAGGAGGTGGCTAGAGAAAGGAGCAGCGGCCTCCTCAGGGAGGCGTGGAGCAGGGGCGGTTGCGAGGCGCTCCTGAACCAGATGGGTCAGGGCTTGAACCTGCTGGACCAGCATGGAGAACTGATCCTGGGTCACCGGAATGGCTGGCGGTGACGGGGTCTCAACTGGTGGCGGCTGTGGCGTCGCGTTGCTTGTCGGATCAGGTCTTTGAGAGACGACCTGGTCTTGGGCTTCAGAGGTTGCTCTTCTCCGATTAGCCATTGGAGCGGTTCTACTCCAGATCGAGATCCTTATCTCCTTTTTTCAAGTTTTAATGGGACTTGAGACCCTTCCTCTAGCGCCAATCTATTGCCGCCGGGATCTGTCCTCCGACTCGGGTGCGATCGGCCTCCTGATCTGGGCTTCCTCCTGGGCGGACCTGCACAGAAGTCCTCACGCGAGAGGCCTTGGGGGTGGCCCTCCGCGGAAGATCCTCCAACGCTCAAGTCAGTGGGGGTTGACGATCAATAGAAATAAGGAGAAGATCTCTGGGGAGTCCCTCCAGGGGTAGCCAATCGGGAGCTCTAGGGGAGCGCCGACGAGCAGTGAAGGGGGCAGAGAGTGAGTGAGTGAGAGTGAGAGTAAGCTAGTGAGCCAGGGGCTGTGAGCGCATACCTGAGAGAATCTAGAATGTCATATTTTAGGCAATCACCTGGATCTTGAGCGCCTTCTGGAGGTTCAAAGGTTGTTAGGATACGGGGACAATTCGAATCAAGCTGTTATAAGGCCGGTGGGATCCGTATCTTGTTCGTTGAAGGATCGACGGCTGAAAGGGCCCTCTGACGGCTTGAGATCTGATGAGTGCGTAGGTCCTAGGCCGTTACTGTAGTTCCTAGGCCACTCCTCGATATGATCCTTTGTTTGGGATTCCGATACGCTAGGCCTGGGCTCTCCCGCATCGGGTTCCACGGAGGTGTGCGTCGAGCCATGGATTGCTCGGGGGTTACTCGGAGAAATGGGCTATGGGTAGCTCGGGGGGAACCGAGCTATAGATAGCTCGGGGAAGCCGAGCTATGGGAAGCTGGTGGAAGCCGAGCTATGGGAAGCTCGTGGGAGCCGAGCTATGGGTAGCTCGGGGGAGCCGAGCTATGGGAAGCTCGTAGAAGCTGAGCTTCGGGAAGCTCGGGAGAAGCCGAGCTATGGGAAGCTCGTAGGAGCCGAGCTATAGGTAGCTCGAGGGAGGCCGAGCTATGGGAAGCTCGTAGGAGCCGAGCTATGGGAAGCTCGTAGAAGCCGAGCTACGAGAAGCTCGGGAGAAGCCGAGCTATGGGTAGCTCGGGGGAGCCGAGCTACAGGAAGCTCGGGGGAGCCGAGCTATGGGTAGCTGGGAGGACGCTGGTGGGAGCCGAGCTACGGGTAGCTCGGGGGAACCGAGTACGGGTAGCTCGGGGAACCGAGCTACGGGGCTTGGGGAGAGCCGAGCTTGGGGGAGCCGAGCTATGGGAAGCTCGGGGGAAGCTGAGCTTTGAGAAGCCCGGGGGGAGCCGAGCTATAGGAAGCTCGGGGAAAGTCGAGCTATAGGAAGCTCGGGGGAGCCGAGCTATGAGAAGCTCGGGAAAGTCGAGCTATAGGAAGCCCGGGGGGAGCCGAGTTATGGGAAGCTCGTGGAAGCTGAGCTATGGGTAGCTCGGGGGAGCCGAGCTACGGGAAGCTCGGGAAAGAGCCGAACTATGGGTTGCTTGACCCGTTGGATCACATTAGTTAGCTCGTTCTTCAGGGGCGTAATGTAGCGAGGGATGGGCTGATCTTAGCCCCTTTGCACTGTTATCAATGCAATGACGATTTTACCCCTCAACATCCTCATTTCTCCTTATACTTCTTCCAATTCTCGTCTTCAATGCTTTCAACTTTTTATGGTACATGATTTCAAAAATTGAACTAAAATATTATTACTAGTTAATTAACATAGATTTTAATATAAAACTGTGTTAACAGATGAAAAGTTTTCAGCCCACCTTAGAGCAGCCAAGTTGAAAAACAAACCACGTTAACACCACAAGAACCAAGCGTTGGATTAGGTTCTATTATCATGCAGTCCATAACCTAATAAAATGATAAAATTAAGTAATTCATAGAAAAAAGAAAAGTAGAACATGAAAAATAGAAGTGCAAACAAAAAAATGGTCCAGAGAAAAAAAAAGTTATCATCAACTTATTTATTTGATTAAAAAATCATATAATCTCATATTGAGATAAAATTTCATAGAATAATTGCTTGTGAGTATCCAATGATCTGATATCGATTTTATTTCTCCTAAATGATCCTAATTTGAATATTTTTGTTACATTCTTTCGTTGGAATCCATTTATATTGGATAGAAATTTATCAATAATGGGTAAGTAAATAATTTTTTTGATAATATCTGACATTTAAAAGTTTTTTTAACTCCATTATTAATTTGAATAGTGAATTTTTTTTATATGATTTTATGGTTTTTTTTATATTGAAGAGTTTCTATGTTAGATATTAGTGTCTTGTGATTATATTTTTATGATTTTATATATTATTTTTTAATTATATATATAAATCAAAAAGAGATTTTAGATAACCCAACACCTAGTTGCCTTAGTTACTATGGGCAAGAGCACCCAACTACAGTAATATTTTCGAGAGAAACCTCGTAGGGATCTTTAATAAGGCGGGATTTAATTGTTTAGAATCCACCGAGTTATTGAGAAAGTCAAATATTTAGAACCTACAGACTTCAGCACCCGATGTGAACCATCCTGAGGCCATGAAGAAACATTAGCGTACTTCAGAAACATCTTGCCTTCTTAGATATGGATGATGATGGCATCGTACGTGTAGCCTTGGGAAACTTGGTAACATTGATTCTTTGATGCACTGCGGCTTACTTAGATTGGCAGTTTGTCATAAGCTTCTTCTGAGGATGTTTCGCAACTAAGTTCTGTAACAAAAAAAAAAATCAACCTCGAAAAAATCCTTTTAAGTCAAGCATCAGAAAATCTCTTTAGATATCTCTCATCAATAGCCATTATCCATTAGGCGGTGACACGGTCTATCCTTCTAAGGGAGATCAAATCAAGGGTAAAACAGAGAGATAGGTAAATAGAAGAAAAAGAAAAAGAAAACCCTTACCAAGAACGGTGAAGAGTTGTCGGACAACCAGCTGTAAAAAGACCAAAGTTCTAATCGCCCACCTGAAGGGAGCTAAGCAGGGCATGTAACAAGATGATCAACGAAGAAGCCATCATCAAAGTTCTGAGAGTAGTTCTCAGGGTCGTACCCAAACCGCACCGACCTCCTCCACGGCCTCAAGGCCAGCCTCCACCGTGACTTCAACTTCCCGCAATAATATTTCCCTCATGGGCACGGACGGCGCGCTGCACCTTCACAAGAGTAACTCCGCTCTCTCCTTCGGCAAATCTCTTTGCCCAGCTTTTTTAGTATCTCCCAGCCTCGACCTTTACTTGATCAAATACCATTTCTTTGTTGTGTGTTTTATACCTAGGTCAGAAGCATTGACGACGACCATGAAAAATGCTTTAGAAGCCATGTCCAAAGATAGTAACGTGAGTCAAGCCCATATTCACCGGCAAAGTGAAGGCATCCACAACAACAGTCAATGGACCACATGTGGCCGGCCCTTTTGGCTAGGGAGTGCAACTTGGGTCAGGTTCAACCCAAATTCAACCCGTCGAACCCGATTTGGTTGAACCCGACCCGTCAAACCCGATTTATAGCAGTATTTTAAACTCATATTTGTCCAATCCGAACCCAAGATAACCCAAACCCGATGGTTACTCGAACGTGATAGATTATCGGCATCAGGTGTTTGGGGGCATTGAGGGCGCCAGTTAGACAAGATGACCAACTTGAGGGTGAAGAGGGCAAGATCATTGGTCGTAGTGAGAAAAAGAAGGACACACATAAAGGCAAACCATCCATACATTTCGTTTCACTTCTCGCCTCCTTTTTTTGTTTATGGCACTGTCATTCCTGCAACGAGGCGTTGCAAAGAGAGAGAGCGGAGAGAAAGGCAGAGGTAGGCCGCGCCTTCTGCGAATCGGAAGAGTTTTTAGTATTGAAATGACGAAAATAGACGTAGGTTGATTTGATCAGACGAAAGTGAATAGACTAATGGAAGATGTGATAGAGGATGTTTTGGTAAATGTGAAGGAATGGTTTTCAAAATTCTTCAGGTTGTGGTGGTGAGCATCGAGGTCAGTTTATGCGTTCGGTAAGGAATATTTTCATCTCTAAGATCTATTTTATTTATTTTGAAAAAAGTTTTTTTTTCCTTATCAATCTAAATTTCAATCCGAAACTCAATTCGAATCCGATTTTTAAAAATAAAGTAAGAGTTGAGGTTTTACAAATAGGGTTAGATTTGATATTTTACAAATATGGTTAGGATTAGGATTGAGAAAAATTTGAGTTTCATGAGCCCAAATTGCACTCTTCATTCAACATAAGTCGGATAGGATCATAGGATAGAGTTTTTAGAGTTTTCTACATTCGTTCAGTCAATTCGAAGATGCTATTTGAGTTCGGATCTACTAAGCCTCTAACCCGACCCACATCAAAGGCATCACTTTAGTTAATGCAAGCCATACCCATATGCCCTGTCTGTAGTTTGTTTTGTTAATTTTTCTCTTTGGTGTCGTTTTGGTTTGCAAAAGGGCGAGAGGAGAACCCACTTTTCAAGTTGTACATCCCGGAAGGACCCGTGAAGAACAAAGGCCTGCCGAAAGGTTTTTAGGTCCGTGATTTCTTCTCGCACAAGTTTCAGCGATTGCCAATAAAATATCCTCAAAGTATGTTGGGTGCTAGCGATGGAGATCAAATCAAATAGCCTCGGTGATTGATCCTGACCTGTGAGACATGAACACAAGCAAAGAATCGATCCATAACGTCATTAAATAATAATCCTATCACGAAGCAATTGTAGAATATGTATTTATTAGATGTAAAGCTGGTGAAGGTCATCGCGTCAGCTCAGCACCTAATGAAGACTGATTGAAAGAAAGATTATTTGTGATTGAAACATCAATTCACTTCTTTTAATAGTTCAAAAGGGGAGCAACAACTGCTCTTCCAAAACTAATCTAAGTTTATTCCAGTCAATTTGATATGATGTAAATGTAGTTGATTTCATAGAAAAGATTCTCAAATTAACATAACAAATCCACTCTTTTTCAAAAAGAGATAATAGCGAAGGAATTCCCCCACCCCACCAGATTTTATTCGATTCGCGAATGCAAGCCATAGTAAGCTGATGGATTAACATTTTCTTTTTGAATTAGGAGATATAATCTCTCAGCCTTGCTCTGTATGCTTAACTAATTCCTTTTGTTCAGAATCGAATCACGGTCCTCTTGCTCAAGTGGCAAGAGATGATGATTCGCCAAGGATGTAGAAGTGTAGAACATGGCCTATTGGAGTAAACGCATGAGGGTTTGGGTTCAAGCTTTTCATGAAAGAGAGGAGCTTTGCCAGACCAGCCTCCACTGCCATTAGAACGACAAAAGATCAACTAAGAAACTACTTAATTTTGACCTTCAAGACTTCACTGCAGAAATATTAGCATCAGAGATGGAACATGACAGCTCGGCAAAGAAAGTTTCAGTCCAATTATTTACTAATAGCGATCAAAGGCCAAGACCATAACATAAACGAGATCACCATCTGATCTCAAATAATTTAGAGCTGCTGCATTGTTAGCATGAATGAATCCATTATGTCACTGTTTTTTTCATCGCTGAGGATACACTGAATTCTCCACTCAAAAACGAAAAGCCAACGAGGAACAAGGGTGAAGATAAATAAATGATCCAAGCATTCTGCAACAGATTAATGAAGTCCAGATACTGAATAGCAAATTGAATTAAATTGATGTTTAAAAGTGCAAGATTAATAAGCAAAATGACAGCATATGAACCCTTTTATATGCATAAATTTACACAGCATTTACTGGAAAAATAATACAAGGGGGTAAAGAATGGCTGGTTATTTTCTCGCTCATAAAAGCAAGTTTGCAAAAAGGCTGGTTACAGTTGCGGATAACTCGATCTTGGTTTCATATCTTTGGAAAGAGATCTGGAGTCTCGGAATGGATAATTGCTACTCTATAGAGAATGACTGCAGAGCTGAAAGAGTTGACTGGAAGTAAATAATGTACAAGCCTTCATTCAAATTCACCAGCTTGAGTGTGGGTTCACCATGTTTTGGACCCTGAAAAATTACAAGCATATCTAAAGTTGTATCAAAATGCGTTCAGTCTCATGCAGAACAAAAACAGCCTCCCTCCCTCCACAACCCAACCATCCACCACCACCACCACCATATCACCAATTAGAAATACAGTTATATATTCTGTAATGATATGAAATTCTGCATATAAATAATATAACTGGAAGAACCAAGGATGGAGCTTGAAAAAATACTCCGATTCAGATATTTCAGCATCACATGTCACGCATAAATAAGAACGAGAAAGTTTATACATAAAGAGAAAAACTCAAAATAATTATCTAGACTCTATGAAGAATAATAAACTCTGAACGATTATCTGATAGAATAGGCTCTGGTTTGCCTCTTCCCAGTTAACTTTTATGGGTACAGTTACAACAGATGCTAGATGTCTGGTAGAAGAAAACGATGACGCTCTATTCTAGGAGCTTAATTTTCAGCTCAAGTATAGAATTCATCACTCCTGCTCAAGGGTCTCTGTTTTTGCTATGCAAAACTTTCATTTGGTGTTCTTGTGCCTGGAGATGTAAAACCAGGCCACATTTTGTTTCTTGGGCTTCCATGAAGCATGCCTTAGAGAACATGCAGAGCTATCTTGTTATCACTCTATCTCTCAGCAACCAGCAATTTCTAAGTTGGAAAGATTATCCTAATACAACAAAGATTTTCCTTTAACATGATGCGCAATAAGAATGCACTAGAAGTATGATCCATCGAGAGGCAAGGAGAACAACTTAATGTAGTGTTTGATAGAAAAAAATATTATCCATCGATAAGTGTACGGGATAGAGTTTATCCCTGGCTATCCCTAGGGATATCCTTGGCTATCCCATTGATCATATCAAATGCAAAAAGGTAAATCCATAGGATAACTTTTTTTTTACTCTTATTTGAAGGGATAATTAGCTATTCTGCATTTTCTAGGGAATAAATTGAGGGATAACCCATGGTTAACCATGGTTAACCATGGATTATCCCTTTGGTTAACTTTATTCCTAGCTATCCCTTAGGTAGCGTTTGATAGAAAAATATTATCCATGGATAAGTGTACGGGATAGAGTTTATCCCTGGTTATTCCTAGGGATATCCCTTGGCTATCCCATTGATCATATCAAATGCAAAAAGGTAAATCCATAGGATAACCTTTTTTTACTCTTATTTGGAGGGATAACCAGCTATTCCTGCATTTTCTAGGAATAAATTGAGGGGATATCCCATGGTTAACCATGGTTAACCATGGATTATCCCTTTGGTTAACTTTATTCCTTGCTATCCCTTATAGTTATGGCTTTTGGGAATAAGAGGGGATATCTCCTGGATATCCCCTCTTATCCCCTATTTCAAACACTACCTTATAGTTATAGCTTTTAGGAATAAGAGGGATATCCAGGGGATATCCCCTCTTATTCCCTATTTCAAACACTACCTAAATGTATAAAACGACATGAACTACATGGCATAGAGTACTATCTAGATAGCTGCTCCGGACCAGCCAAATACCTCATATCCTGAGTAATTAGAAAATTCATCCTCTATAGTGAACACAATCTATATTTTTGAAGGGGGATTTCTCTTTTTTCCATGATCATAAAAATTACCAAGAAAATAGATGCATCTGGATGATGGTAGCATGGTATCAAGTTGTTTGGCATATTGTTGCTGAGATTGTGAGAAGCTATGAATGGAACAAAAGAAACCACCACTCCAACAAGTATGAAAAAACTCTATTTTCTTCATCTATCAATGTATGACAAAGACTGACCTCAAAAAGTTCAGCATAGCAACCACTGCTAAGCAACGACTTGAGACAGTTCAGGTTTGAAGCTTTGGCTATGGAGTCTAAACAAGCTTTAGTTACTTACTAAAACATGACAATTTCAAATCAAAAATGAAGAAAAGGTGAAAGATAGTGTTGCAAGGAATTCCATGTGCGATGAATGTAGCATTAAACACAGGCAATGAGAAAATATTTCACAGACGAAGATGAGAAGATATTCCACCATGGATGCAAAAGGAAGAGATATAAATATAGAAGACAACCCTAATTCCATTTACATCCTGACTTTTTTTTTTTCTCTCTGAAAAACAAGAATATATGCATGTTAAAAAAGTGGCCGGGTTCACATTATGGGAGACATGCCCCCACACTCCCGGAAGAGGCCATTGGTGGAAGCAGAAGGCTTGGAAAAGCTTTCCAATTAATTTTTTCTCCAAATTTGTTGAGCCAAATCATTGAGCGTGGTGAATCAAGAAACTTAAGACACACTTAACAAATAGCAAAGAGAATGTATGACCATTAAATCCACAGCTGGATCATAGTTTGTAACCACTAAAATGGTCAAAAGAATGCAAGAGGAAAAAAAAGTAAAAAAATTAAGCTTCCACAGCGTCTAAGGCATACACTGAGGAAGGTGAATTTGCACTCTGTGATCTGATAGAGGTGGCAAAATTAATATGAACAACTTGGTGTGGCTCAGAGAAAGAGTAAAAGAAAAATAAACTTAAGATTTCAACTGCTCAGATATGATTAGAATAATGAATCTGGAAGACAAACTTGAGATTCCAGTTATTTTCTTGAAGCACCACACAAGTTATTTTAGACCAAGAAAATATATCATGGAAATTTATGGTAGGATTAGAGGAACCAATGCCTAATCCAGAACAGTGGAATCACAATAAGGTGATTTAAGAGATAGCTAAAACTTAAGATTATGTCCTAACAAACAAATGAGAAAGTGGGAAACTATATGCACTCATACGAAATAGAACAAAACACCTGCTTCTGAAAATCTAATAAAATGCAAATGAGAATAAGAAGGAAGCACATGCAATTATCAAGAATGAAGCGGGCTGTGCAGTTAGTAACTAGTAACTCCAGCAGTCTTGACCCATTACTGAGTAGTGATATGGATAAGAATGAGAACCAGCTGTAAGAATGTAAAATACCAAAGGATAAAAGACTAATGAAAGGTGTTTCATGCAACAAACAAGGCACAATAATCGAAGTAAATGTTCAACCCAAGAATCAGAACTGCAATGATACTTTGGGAGATGAATATGGAACATAGTACAAAATATTGATGCATCTCAAAATATTCTGATGCATAGTGCAGTTATACATAAAGTACAACCATGTAAAATGAATTGAGCATCCATGGACAAGACAAAAAACATGCACCTGCAATCAGATGCAACAAGGTAGACCTCAGATGTCAAGTTCAAAAGCTCGAAAGAGGAGGCAGAACAATAGTCACTAAGGGGAAAGAATGGTGATATCAGATAATTCCTAAGCACTATTACGGCATTTAATAAGATCAACTAAGAAACGGTTAATCCACTACACAAATACAGTCATGATCAACTGGTTAAGTTCTAACTAAAGATCAAAATGACTACAACGGGCTGAAAAATTTTTCGAGTAGCTAAAGTCATCATTATTTGAGTAGCTAAGCCAGATAGCAATTTTCATAACAAGGTAACATCTGGAGTTAATGATCAACAGAATGTAGAATGTTTCCAGGCTACGCAAAGACATACTCACAGAATCACAAGCGCGACCAAATAGAAAAATTAGAAATTTTGGAAATTTCCTGGTGTCTTCTCATTCATGTAAGCAGACAAATTCAGGTCGTGTACTTATCAACAAAAAGTACAATGAATACATAGGATATTAAGGGCAGAGGCCAAAAGGAAACCAAATAAATAGATAAAAGAAACAATTCCTTACACACCTGCATAAATAGGTCAACTGCTTTGCGGTCCTCTTGCAATTCCTTTGGCAGCAAAGCTTTGAATAAATAGAGCTGTTGTTAAGCACTGTCAAAGGACACCCAATATCCCACCCACCACAGTCACAATGTCCACCAGACCTCCATCTCTCAAGAAGACTAGATGGGCCATCAGTTCGGGTAATTGGACTACCATGAAAACCAGCTGGAACTAAAACATCCATGCTCCTGGAAGATTTCCTTGAATTTCGCTCAAGACCTTCTTCTCTATTTTCTGAAGCAGATGAAGGCTTTGGACAATCATCAATATGACCAGCTCTCTTGAGAAACTTAAGGCCCCAACCACCAGCAGCAGCCAGTTTATTGCTATCGTGCCGATAGTCTTCCACAACAATTGCAGCCAATCAGTGTTGGGTGAGAAATCATCTGCGAGGTGATTTAAAGCAAATGATTCATCAACATTGCTCAACTCACCTACAAACACTTCCTCCAATTCCTCAGACAGAGAACCTGCTTCACCAACCCTAATAGTAGATTTACGCTTAGAAAAATGATTTGGTCTAAATATTCCTGCCACCTTCTCAGAAAACTTCTTGCTTTTCATAGGAGAAGAGGAGGATCTTTGCATTTCTTTTGAATGATCTTCATTAGCACCAAATAAGACAAACTCAGTCTTAATGAATTTAGATTGATTTGAGTTCAGAACTAGGGAACTCGATACCTTCATCTTGCCAACCAAATCTGAGACACCACAGATAGGCTTTCTGTAATGCTTTTGACAAGCATTTTTGAATGAAATAAGTACATGTAGTCCATGGCCTTGTCAACTGAGGACGTGACCTTCAGAGGATTGGCTAAATATAATTCCCTCAGATCATCATTCACAGAGAACACAAAATGAGGAAACCCTCTCCTCCACACACAGCGAAGAAGCCCTGCTGAAATGGAGCAGAGTGCAGATGAAGAGGACCAATAAGAACATGGTGAGTTTGTAGTTGAGCAAGACAGAACCATCTCATCAGAGAAGTTATAATTAGTTTTTTGCTTCCTAAAAGAATTTGCCTCCATCCTGGGCCTTTCTGATGAGATGCTAAAAAGCTCAAAATGAGCACTTACCCAACTTTGAGGATTCTACTTGTATGTTATTCGTCAATCTTGATCTAACATGTCTCATTGTATCATCTATAAGTGCCTAGCTTAAATAATAGTGAGTTTTTTATAAGTGTCCTTGCCTTGACACTCGCCTCTATTGAACCACAAATACATCACCCGAAAGGAGTCAATCACTTTCGTTGGAGGAGCTGCTGAAGAGCATTCAACAATGAAATCACCTGAATCATTTATGCTCTGTGTTCTTCTTCCATTTTTTAAGGTTTTGAATACATTACCTGCCAATGTCACATTCACTGGGATGTTTAACAGGGATTCTGTTTTGCAGAAGATAAGAACAGAGATGGAACTAAGCTCTGCCAACACAATGCAATGCTGTGAGAACCTCTTATTGGCGCTGCAAAACTGATATAATTTGAAAATCTGAGTTCATTGATGCATGGACATGATTTCTGGTTACATACTGAACTATTTTGTGATTGTTTGGCATCCAAGATAACAGGTAGGTTGCTGCTGATCTTCTCAAACTCTAATTTTAAGTTCTGATACAGCAAAAGTCAAGTGATTGCCTTCTTCAAATCCCTTGCCACTGTCTGGACCACAAGGTTTGGCATTTTCCTCCTGGAATACTTCAGACTCATTCAAATGTATACATATCATCTCTGAATTCAACATGACACGTCTAGTCAAAGACCAAATAAGATGAACCCCGGTTCGTCTGCATTTTACAACAAAAACAAGACAAAGCATTACCTAGATATGGCAACAGAATTCTAAAAATGCATTCAAGAAATTCAAAGACTTTTTTCCCCCAAATTGCAAGTAATACCAAAGCATTTCAGCAGTGCAACAATCATTCAAAACCTCTTAAAATGTGTTTTATTATTCAGATATCATTTTACTAGTCATTTATATAATACAGCAGGTATGCACAACTTGAACTTGTCAACAAACATACCAAAACAATGGAGAATCGAATGCATTCCCTGCTAAGCTTGTGCCCAGTAGGTTGTCCAAAGAATGCAGCAAAAGTTTCATTGCAGCAGGTTTATATTTCCACAGAAGGAACCTTCATGAATACACAAAAAATAGACGTCACCACCCAAGTTAGCAGCCTTAATCCTGATCACTATTTTTCACCTTTTAAGACCACATGGCAGAATGTTGGACCACATGGAAAATTCCCCTTTTCTCAAACAATCATTGAGAATAAAGTTTTGTTTTATGATTCCTCCCTCTTCATGCACCACATACTCCCACTATTGGTGCTAGCAAAAATGGGCCAGTCGCCCACAAACACCAGAAAAAAGATTAGGACTCACAAGTACTGATTGTTTACTTTTATACGATTTCTGCTTCACATGTTTATGGACCCACTCTCCATCCTTTGTCATGGAATCTACTCTGATAAGAGAAACACACATAAAAGAGCAAGAAAATTTGTTCCATCCCTTTGGCTTACTCTCCAGTGACTCAAAAAACATAAATTGATGGTAAAAAGGCACTACTGCTGTGATACCAACCGTGGGGCTATCTTTTGGACTGAATGGAGGCAGTGCTGGTAAATTTTGTAAGTTAAATTGCCAAATTCTACCCTATTGCCAAGTCATAGAAGTGTATGTGTACACTTACGTGTGTATAAGGTGTTTTAGGATACATTAGCTCACTTAGCCTATGTTCGGATGGAGAGAAAACTAGGGAGGAAAGAAAACTAGAGAAAAAATAGAAGAGAAAATGAAATTTATCTTATTTGGATGGAGAGAAAAGTATGGAGGAAAGAAAACTAGAGGAGAAAACATAAGAAAAAAGTGGTAGGCCTCACCTAAAAGTTTTCTCTAGAAGATTTTTAAGAAAAACTCAAGGATGCTCTTTCACTTTTGTTTCATTCTGATATTGACCCTACTAAAGAAAAAATTGATACATTTTTAATCATTTGTAATAAGAACATTATTATCATTGTAAATTATTAACTTTTCTTTCCTCTTTATTTTCCTTCTACTCATCCAAACAGAAACAGAAATATGTTTTCTCTCCACTTTTCACTTCTCTCCATTTTCTCTCCCTCCATTTTCTTTCCTCCCTACTTTTCTCTCTATCCAAACGGAGCATTAGTAAATAAGAACAAATATTCTCCTCTCTTCTAAAGAAATAGAAGTAGAGAGCTCAAAGCTAGCAAACTACTCTACCATCAAAAATTACAAGAATTAGCAAAATCTGCATCCGTACTACCAAACTGGGAACTAAAATGTCTAGAAAACTAAGGTGAATCAAAATTTGAGTCTTGGGTTTTAGTATTAAAGATCAACTCTGAACTACAGCAAATACAAAGCACGTTTCTTCAAGCCTTCAATGGCACTTTACCCTGTCCTACTAATAAAGATCAATAGAAGATGATCCACAAAGCAAAGTCGAATTTTACGTTATTTTGGAAAATTATGGCTACCATCTAATTCGATATTTACTTTTAGATTTCAAAAGAGAAAGAGAATGTCAGGAAAGGTTCTAGCTGATCTCAAGCAGAGGGCTAAAGCAAAATGATAAAAGAGAGTAAAGAGGACACCAGACTAAAGAGAAACGTTAAGAACAAGAACGGATTCCTTACCTTGGATATGATCGAATCCAAAGCTCGCCGAAGCTCCCCCGAAGCTGCAACGTTCGGATGCTGCGACTCACCCAGTCTTCTTTTACGCAGAGAATGGACCACAGAGCTGTAGGTTTTTCCAAACCGTGCTTTCTTTCGACCTTATGAGTCCCGAATCTTATCAACCAGAAGAAGGGGGGACGAAAAAGAGAAAGGAGAAAGGGGTTAGAAAACTTAGCGGAAAAAAAAATAAACGGTTTTATCAAGTAAGACAGGACAATGAGCAAATATTAGAGAATGAAAATAGTTATATCAATACGGAAAAAGAAGGTAAATGAAAAGCGAGTTTTTTTCTTGTTGTTTATGTGAAAAAGAGATGAGAGGAGATTAGGAAGGCGAATAAAACAGAGGAAGGGAAGAAGAAACAGAGGAGGAGAAACGGGTATTTATTGTGAGGAAAAAAAATATGAAAGAAGACCACTTTTCCCCTGATATCAACTTAGAAAAGTTCCAAACTAAGTGCAAGAAAATACTTTTTTTTTTTTTTTTCTGTTTCTAGGAAATGGAAGAGAAGAAGATAAAGAGGACTGTTGCTCGACTACAGAGAGGAAACTACAAAGAAAGCGGCACAAAAAGGCATTCTTCCAGGAGAGAACGAAGGGTTTTCCACTGAAAACTCTCAAGTAAAGGAGTCCCCGAAGATCGAAGGAAGAAGGATAAGATGGACAGTAGGGTGGAATCGGTCTTTCTCTACTTTTCTTAAGAAAGGACCAAGCTATCCAATCGGAACCAACCGTAATCCTTCAAGCCACCATCATTCCCACCGTTCGTTCCATCAATAACGGTAGCCAGGGAAAGAAGAAGAGACAGAGAAAGAGAGAGACAGAAATCAATTGTCTTTTAAATACCAAAATAAAAACCGTCGTTTTAGCGCGGAAAGTGATATCTAATCCCGACCCATGCCATCCAGCGGGGTTGAATGCATCCCAATCCCCTCGATAAAAATAGAATTGTTTAATCAAAACGTCTTCAAAGGAATATTTTGTGGTTCTTTTGTTCTTCGTCCTTCTACATCACCTTGGCGCCGTCGGGAAATTGGCGAAAGGTAACCGGCATTCGGGAAGAAGGCAGCTGATGGGTCCCATCCCATGACCTACACCGTCTTCTAGTCAACGGAGAATCCATCCATGACCTAACCAACGGGCAAATATAAATTTACTAAGTAAAAAATAAAAGTAAAGAGAAGAAAAAAAAAAAAAAAAGAAAAAACGGGAACGGAGAAGAGAGCAGCGGGGAGGATGCGATGAGAGCAAGGAAAAATTCCAAACTGGTTTCCTCTCCTCGCTTACCACGCCCCTGTACATTCGTGCTCTTCTACGCAACCCTTGTGCGTTCCTCCGAAGTCGAAGCCCGGGGAGATGGGATGCGAGTTCGATTGATGGTGGGGAAATTGGCGGCTATGCGGCTCACGGACGGACCGGGACGCTGTGAATGCTGCAATGGAGCAGCGAGTCTCCATGGACGACTGGCAGCCATGCTCCTGTGGGCCGAGAACGCCACTGCAGGTCGATATTGTGAACGATAAAATTGTTCATAAATTATTTTACGTTGCCATGCTCTTGTAAATAAGAGAGAAAAAAAAAAAAAAAAACTTGCATAAACGTTGTGAACAACTTTCTGAGGCTAAAAAAATTTTGGCCATTGTATAGAACTTCGGAACGAAGCTGTTGAAGCTCCGACTCATTAGTGCATTTAGTTACAATCAAAATATTATAAATATATAAGCATAATATTTTTTTAAAAAACTCTTTTTTTTTTACCTCTTTTATTCTGACTTCTCTTTTTTTTTTTTTTTTTTGTCACTTGTATCCGCTCGCAGAAATGAAAAAAAGCCAGTTCAGTCACCTAACAGTGCTGAGTTAGCTTATATTTTATCATTACAAATAATAAAGTTTCTATTTGGTATGTCTCAATCAAATTTGTATACAATTTTATATTAACGGATCAAAAGACTGCCTACATTCTTGCAGATGTTTACTTAATAAGCCTTCCAAAGATCTTAACAGGGAAAGAAAATTAACTAAAAGATTGTAAATTACAAAGCTAGTTTTCATGAAAACAAGGATGGCATAAATCATGGCTTGACTGAAATTTTATTACTCTTGATGACGCCAAGTCACCTCCTACGAACGTCGGAAAACAGACGTCTCGCTCCTGGAAATCCTGCAAGAAAAGTCCTCAGGGACCGGTAGCACCGGTGGGGACCCTCCGACGATCAAGTTAGTGGCTTGGGTTCAGACAAAGAACCGCTCCAGCGAAGAGGAGCTGAGGCGGTTAGGGTTTTTGCTGGGAGGAAGAAAGCTCAGAAAAACCAGAGTCCGGATCCCACTTACCGCGCATTCCCTGCTCTTATAGTTGTCCTAATACCTCACCTTTCGTCTAGGGGAGATTGCTTTCGTACCGCAACTACATTTGCCGGAGACATCCCTCGTACCTCATGTTGATGTGATATCATACGTGTCCAGCGGTCGCGAAGGTAGGCAGTGCGCACCGCCGGCTGATGGGACAGAGTATAGCTGCAAGTAGTAGTATGCCGTACGCCGTAGCAAGATATGGTCATGTACAGGGGCATGCAACGCGCCAAACCTCGTTATGAGGCATGGCCCTCCGTAACAGGGCATAATCACGGAAGTACCGAACGGTATTCTGCGGCAAGGTATGGTCATGTACTGGGAATTATGTGCGTGCACCGTGCAACCTGAAGGTTGCCGCGTTTCTTGGCAGCCGAATCGCATGTTGATTGCAGATGACCCCACCCCGAAGGGATATCGGAGATGGGGAATGATGACACGCCCCGGGACTGGTGGGGGCCCCAGGGTTAAGAAATGATGACCTCACCCTCGACCCCGAGGGGGTGCCAGGGAGTGAGGGAATGACAATGCATCCCGGGACCGGTGGGGGCCCCGGGGTTAAGGGATGATGACCCTACCCCCGACCCGAGGGGGTGCCGGGGGTGAGGGGATGACGATGCACCCCAGGACCAGTGGGGGCCCCGGGGTTAAAGAATGATGACCCTACCCCGACCCCAAGGGGGTGCCGGGGGTGAGGGGATGACGATGCACCCCGGGACCGGTGGGGGCCCCGGGGTTAAAGAATGATGACCCTACCCCCGACCCCGAGGGGGTGCCGGGGGTGAGGGGATGACGATGCACCCCGAGACCGGTGGGGGCCCCGGGGTTAAAGAATGATGACCCTACCCCCGACCCCGAGGGGGTGCCGGGGGTGAGGGGATGACGATGCACCCCGGGACCGGTGGGGGCCCCGGGGTTAAAGAATGATGACCCTATCCCCGACCCCGAGGGGGTGCCGGGTGAGGGGATGACGATGCACCCCGGGACCGATGGGGGCCCCGGGGTTAAAGAATGATGACCCTACCCCCGACCCCGAGGGGGTGCCGGGGGTGAGGGGATGACGATGCCTACCGTTACCTTTTCTGACGACGTTGGGATCAGTCATATCAGATGCCCCCTCGCCCCTGGGGCGAAGCGGGTCCCACCGCTGAGGCTCAAGGGGCGTTCTCCACGTGGCTGATCCCTACCCTTGAGTTCTATGCGGACGGTGCGGGGAATGTAAGGAGATGGCCCCCGTACACCGCGCCAGCCATGATCACCCTCGAAAATGAAGACGAGCTCTTCGGAATCTGCGCGAAAAGGCGTATCATCATTTCCTCTCGTTACGGCGACGTCAGCAAGGTCCCATCGCTGGCCGAGGGCGTGCCGCACCACGCGCCAGGGTGATCCTCGAGGCGAACCGGCGTATAGCAAGAAGCCGCGTGGCTGACGAGACATGGCGGGATATTTTGAAAACTCGATAAAGCTAGCCAAAGGGAGGCGGGCTGACGCCTTATCGCCATCATCTTCTTCCTTCTGTTCCCCAGTGTTCCTTCAACCTGCGAGCTCGTGCCCAGCTTTCTTTGCTCTTCCAGGTCAGCCCTTTCGTCTTAATTCTCTTTATTCATGAGTTCACCTTCTTGGACCTCGGAGGACGGTTCTGAGGACCGTCCTCCTTCTGTGAGGCCTCAGACTCCTCCTTCTCCTTCTCCTCCCATCGAGTGGTCCTCTGATTCGGAGGACCACATCCCTCTGGCCCGGCGACGGGCCATCGGTGGGGCCCCATCAAGGGGCCACCGGTCGAGGGCCGGGACCTCATCGAGGGTGGAGGAGTCCCCAGAGGGGACAGCCTCCGTCCTGAAGCGACTGGACCTGGAAAGGATCCGGGCCCGCTACAGGATCCCTCGGGAGGTCGAGTTATTCCTACCAACACCTGACGACCGGGTCATCTCCTCCCGACCCGGTCGAGTAGCTCTTTATGAGATCTGCCTGCAGGCAGGTCTCCGCCCTCCCTTTCATCCTTTCTTTGTCTGCCTGCTTGATTTCTATTCTTTGACTCCTTCTCAACTAGTCCCAAACTCCTGCCGTGTGATTAGCGCCTTTGTTATTCTCTGTCATCGCTTAGGCATTACTCCCAGGATCAGTTTGTTTTGCAATTTCTACTCCCTCCGATCCCAAAAAGGGTGGTGGCTATTCCAGCCCCGACCCAACAGGGTCCTTAAGCTTCTTTTGCCTTCGTCAATCAAGGGGTGAAACCCCGTTTCTTTTTTGCCAATATTGACCAAGTCCGGCCCCGGTGGGGGGACCCCGACCTCCGAGGGAACGCCGCGGCTGTTCATCCTGGGGACCGGGAGGCGATGGGGGTGTTGCTGACCGCCGAGATCCCCCGGTACACCCTACTGTTAGCGGAGGACAACTTTGAGTTGGCGGGTCTCATCTCCCAACGGGGTAAATTCTCCATACTTAGTCAGAAATTCCGCCTTTCTCTTTTTCTCTTTTTTTTTTTTTTTTTTGTTCTGAAAATCTAACTTGTGTTGTGCAGCAATGAAGATTCCGACCGCGAAACTGGTAAAGGCTGCCAAGAAAAGGGCCCGAGAAGGGCCGCCCAGGGACCAGCGGGCCCCGGCCCCGAAACGCCCGGTGGTCCGGGCCTCCCTCCCGGCGCCAGTCTCCCCATCCCCGGCTCCGCCACATGCCCCAGCTGTACCGGAGGTCGACCTTACGGCCGACACTCCACCAGAGGTGGGGGCGACTGCGGGAGCCACCGTCGAGGAACCAGAAGTGGGGCGACTGCGAGAGCCACCACCGAGGAACCAGAAGTGGGGGCGTGTGTGCCAACCGGGAGTTCCCGGTCCCCGAGAGAGCGACCCCATCAGGCGCCGCCAGGGACTGGGGCGAGGGACCATCTGGCCCCTCGAGCCCATCCCCCGAAGGGCCACTCGGGAGTGGTTCGCACGTAGAGCCGGGGACTTCAGGAACGGCGGAGGGAGGTGAGGGCGCGCCCAGGCCGCCTCGGGACTCCTTGGACGACGGCCACTGGGCCGAGCAGGCCCTGGGTCCGGTTTTTGATCTCAGGATTATAGAAGATCTCAGCCATATGGGGCGGGCGCATTTTTCCGAGACTCTTACGCCATAGTGGTCAAGGTAAGCAATTTTCTCGTTCCCTCCCCCTTACTGTTCCTACATATATATATATCTGTTGACCTGGGCTTGTGTGCAGATCGCGCACTCCCTGAGGGCTGCCAGGGAGGTCATCCACGGGGGAAAAAAGGTTCTGCGGGAGACGCAGAAGGAGGCCGAGGAGGCCCAGCGCCGCGCGGAAAAGGCAGAGAAGGCGCTGGAAGCGGTCAAAGATGCCTGTGCAAGCGAGGTGAGGGCCGCCACGAGCCAGGCGGAAATGGAGGCCAATCGCGCGCGCACGGCGCTCTCTCAGATGGCGGAGGCTGAGAGCGCGGTTATGGCCAGGGATATGCACATCTCTGAGTTGACCTCAGCGCTCCAGGAGGCCGAGGGCCGAGCGGGTGCGGCGGCGGAGGAAGCTAGGGTGGCAAGGGAGGAGACCTGCCGTCGTGAGGAAGAGTTGAGCCGCGCTCGAGAGGAGATAAGCCAGGCTCGGGAGGCTGAAAAAACCACGGCGGAGGCCCTTGCTGCGGAGAAGGCTCGGGCTGCTGGACTTGTTGAAGAGTACAAGGCATCCGAGCGTTTCGCAGATGACCTGGCCGAAGCTTCGGCCGCTGTATACCTCGACGGGTTCCAGCATGCTAAGGAGAGGGTGGCCAGGGATTTGAATTTCCCCCGGGCCCTGGAGATCGAATTGTCAGACCAGACTTCCTCCGATGATGAGCCCGCACCGGCAGAGCCATGAGTCTGCGTCCGCGACTTTGCTTTTCTTTTCTTTTCTTTTGTAAGACCGACTACGTCGGGGTTTTGTAGTTCCTAGTTAATGAAAATACTTTTCACGATGATCTTCGTATTATTGTTAACCTCATCAATTGATGCGTGGCCCCACGATTCTTGTTTGTCTCGATGATTCCGAGGGACACCTTCCCACATGCGCCACTCCGCCTTAGTTACATGGACCCGCGGATTAGAGCTAGGTAGGGTCGAATCTTGGGAGCGGGGGCACCGCTGATCGGGGATTAGGCCGGTAGGCTCCCTCGGAGCTATAGGCATAATGCTCGGTCAAGTATTGGACCTGGTGTCAGTCTGGCGCGCAGCTTGATGTCCGCGGGACTTAGCTTTGTTTTGACCGGTAGGTGTCGGGTCTTGGCTGTGAAGAATCGCTGGTGCACTGCTCCGCCAGCGGTTAGCCGGGTTTTATGCCTGATTGGCACAGGGCCTTGAGTGCCGACGGGGAGCCGGGCTTTTGTTGTTGAGGGCTGGTGGTACACCGCTCTGCCAGTGGTACACTGGGCTTTATGCCTGGCTGGTGCAGGGCTTTGGTGCCGACGGGGTGCCGGGCTTTTGTTGTTGAGAGCCAGTGGTACACTGCTCTGCCAGTGGTACACTGGGCTTTATGCCTGGCTGGTGCAGGGCTTTGGTGCCGACGGGGTGCCGGGCTTTTGTTGTTGAGAGCCAGTGGTACACTGCTCTGCCAGTGGTACACTGGGCTTTATGCCTGGCTGGTGCAGGGCTTTGGTGCCGATGGGGTGCCGGGCTTTTGTTGTTGAGAGCCAGTGGTACACTGCTCTGCCAGTGGTACACTGGGCTTTATGCCTGGCTGGTGCAGGGCTTTGGTGCCGACGGGGTGCCGGGCTTTTGTTGTTGAGAGCCAGTGGTACACTGCTCTGCCAGTGGTACACTGGGCTTTATGCCTGGCTGGTGCAGGGCTTTGGTGCCGACGGGGTGCCGGGCTTTTGTTGTTGAGAGCCAGTGGTACACTGCTCTGCCAGTGGTACACTGGGCTTTATGCCTGGCTGGTGCAGGGCTTTGGTGCCGACGGGGTGCCGGGCTTTTGTTGTTGAGAGCCAGTGGTACACTGCTCTGCCAGTGGTACACTGGGCTTTATGCCTGGCTGGTGCAGGGCTTTGGTGCCGACGGGGTGCGGGCTTTTGTTGTTGAGAGCCAGTGGCACACTGCTCTGCCAGTGGTACACTGGGCTTTATGCCTGGCTGGTGCAGGGCTTTGGTGCCGATGGGGTGCCGGGCTTTTGTTGTTGAGAGCCAGTGGTACACTGCTCTGCCAGTGGTACACTGGGCTTTATGCCTGGCTGGTGCAGGGCTTTGGTGCCGACGGGGTGCCGGGCTTTTGTTGTTGAGAGCCAGTGGTACACTGCTCTGCCAGTGGTACACTGGGCTTTATGCCTGGCTGGTGCAGGGCTTTGGGAAGATTCAGATAATTAGAATTGAATCTCGTTAGCATTGAATAAGGGGTGAACACCCAAACAAACATGGAGATGATGTTTAATGCGAAAGGAGGGATACATTACTGGTAATACCGGCGGAGGTTATCCGCATTCCACGTCCTAGGAAGTGGTGTCCCGTCAAGGTCTTCAACTTTATAAGCCCCGTGGTGGAGCGTCTCGGTGATCCGGTAAGGCCCCTCCCAGTTAGGGGCCAGCTTGCCTCCCTCAGTTGGCTTTGAGATCTCTGCCCGTCGGAGGACTAGATCTCCTGGTAGGAACGTCCGGGGGCGCACGCGTGCGTTGTAGTATTTCGCAGCCCGCTGCCGATAGGCTGCCATTCGAAGCCGCGCTCTGTCCCGCACTTCCTCCACCAGGTCGAGGTTGGCTCGCAGTTGGTCAGGGTTACCTTCTTCACTATAAGCCTCCACCCGGGGGCTGGGTGCCCCAATCTCCACAGGGATGACAGCCTTAGAGCCAAAACTAGGCTGAACGGCGTTTCGCCAGTGGGGGCTCGAGGCGTTGTATGATAGGCCCACAGTACGTTGGAGAGTTCTTCTACCCATCGTCCCTTGCAGCCATCCAGTCGAGTCTTTAGCCCCTGGAGGATGATCCGGTTAGTCACTTCCGCTGCCCCGTTGGTTTGAGGATGCCCGACGGAGGTGAACCTCTGACAGATGCCCAGCTCGGAGCAGAACTCCCGGAAAGGTGCGTTGTCAAACTGCCGGCCGTTATCAGTGACTAGAGTGCGTGGCAGCCCAAACCGACATATGATTGACTTCCAGAAGAAAGATCTCACTTTACTCTCGGTAATTTTGGCCAGAGCCTCAGCTTCAACCCACTTGGTGAAGTGATCCACCGCCACCAGGAGAAACCTCCGCTGCCCGGAGGCCGGGGGAAATGGACCTAAGATATCCATACCCCACCGGGCGAAAGGCCAGGGTGCCACCAGAGGAGTTAGGTGAGAGGTTGGCTGTCGCTGAATATTGGCATGACGCTGGCAGCTATCACACTTCTTGACAAGCTCGGACGCATCCTCCTTCATTGTCAACCAGAAATACCCTTGGCGTAGGGCCTTGTATGCTAGGGCTCTGCCCCCCAGGTGACTCCCGCATACACCCTCGTGGATCTCCCTAAGGATATAATCTGATTCTGTTGGCCCCACACACCTAAGGACCGGATATGAGAAGGATCTCCGATAAAGCTTCCCGTCCATCATCAAGAACCTCGGGGCCCTTCGTTTGAGCAGCTTGGCCTCAGCGGGGTCCTCCGGGAGAGTGCCGTCAGTCAAATACCGAACGTAGGGGTCCATCCAGGAGGGCTCCTGCTGCACCGGCAACGCTTCATCCGTGGCCTCAAAGCTTGGGACTTGTAGGTGCTCCACATACGTTCTTCCCAACGTCCCGTCGACCGAAGTGGCCAAACGAGACAGCGCGTCAGCCCTGGCATTCTCCGCTCGGGGGATATAGCTGACACGAAATAAGAGAAATGAGACGCCTGGGACTGCACCTTGCTCAAGTAGCGGGACATGGTGGGGTCCCTAGCCTCGTACTCCCCGGCGACTTGTCCAGAAATGAGTTGAGAGTCCGTGAAGGCCCTTAAGCGCCCCGCGCCCAGCTCCTTAGCTAGCCTCATCCCCGCCAGCAGGGCTTCGTACTCTGCCTGGTTATTGGTCGCCGGGAACTGGAATCTGAGAGCGTACTCCACACGTCTCCCTCCGGGCTTGCGAGAATGAGTCCGGCTCCACTCCCTTGAGAGTTCGCCGCTCCATCTACATGCAGGATCCAATCCTCCGTCTCTCCAGGTGAAGGAGAGTCCCTTGGCTTCTCCGGTCGCTCCTCCTCCGCGTCCTTCTCTGTCCAGGAGCACTCAACTAAGAAATCCGCCAACACCTGGGACTTCATGGCTGGTCTTGGCCGGAAGGACAGGTCGAACTCACTTAGCTTGATGGCCCATTTAGCCAGCCGGCCGGAGGTGTCGGGGCGAGACAGAATAGCTCGCAGGGGCTGGTCCGTGAGCACCACGATGGGATGGGCTTGAAAATAAGGCCGAAGGCGCTGAGTAGAAACCACCAAGGCGAAGATAATCTTCTCGTTTTTGAATACCTGGTCTCAGCGTCATGGAGCACCTTGCTGGTATAATAGATGGGCTTCTGGGCTCCGCCGGTATCCGTGCGCACAAGCACGGAGCTAACAGCCTCGGGGGAGGCGGCCAGATATAAAAGAGCTCCTCTCCATTTTCAGGCTTGGACAGTAGCGGAGGAGTAGAGAGAAACTGCTTCAAGTCTTCGAAGGAGCCCTGGCACTCTTCCGTCCATTCGAAGCCGTTGATCTTGCGCAGCGCCTTGAAAAAGGGTAGGCACCTCTCCGCCGACCTCGACATGAAACGACTCAAGGCTGCCACCCTCCCAGTCAGGCGCTGCACCTCCTTCTTGCTGACCGGAGGCCGCATCTCCAGGATGGCTCTGATCTTGTCAGGGTTGGCCTCGATCCCGCGCTGGGTCACCATGAACCCCAGGAACTTGCCAGCCGCTACTCCGAAGGCGCATTTGTGAGGGTTGAGTTTCATCCGGTACCGACGCAGGTTGTTGAAAGTCTCCTCGAGATCTGCTACATGGTCTTCCGGGGTACTCTTGGTCAGCATGTCATCCACATATACCTCCATGTTGCGCCCCAATTGATTCTCAAAAACCTTGTTCATTAGCCTTTGGTAAGTGGCCCCGGCGTTTTTCAGTCCGAAAGGCATCACCCGTAACAGTAGATCCCCCTCTCTGTGACAAAGGAGGTTGCTTCTTCGTCTGCTGAGCTCATCTTGATTTGATTATACCCCGAAAACGCATCCATGAAACTGAGCGTCCCATGCCCGGAGGTGGCGTCTACCAGCTGGTCGATCCGGGGGAGCGGGAAGCTGTCCTTCGGACATGCCTTATTGAGGTCGGTGAAAGTCCACACATCCTCCAGCTTCCACTGGCCTTACGAACCATCACGACGTTCGCCAACCAGTCGGGTAGCGCACCTCGCGGACGTGGCCAGCCGCCAACAGCTTCCGCACCTCCTCGTCAACAGCCTTCTGTCGGTCCGGGGCAAAACTCTTTTCTTCTGCCTGATAGGCCGGCACTCCGGTCGGATGTTGAGCTGATGTGTAATCACCTCCTCCGGGATCCCGGGCATGTCGGATGCTGACCACGCGAAGACGTCGGCGTTGGCCCGCAAAAGGTGAGGAGCCGGTCACGGGCTTCGTCCGGAAGTGAGGCTCCGACTCGAACCGTCTGCGCGGGGTCCTCCCCGAGGGGGAAAGTGAGCAGCCGCTCGGCCGGTTCCCCCCTCCTCTCCAGGTCCCGTGGGTCAAGGGTCTCGATGTCGATGCAGATGGTGCAAGCGCTGCCCCTGGGGACTGGGGGCCAAGTGATAGCATGGCGCCGGCAGGTCCCTCTCCCTCGCATCTCGCCGATCCCGCTGGTGGTTGGGAACCTCACCAGGAGCCGCTTGGTGGAAATGACGGCATCCAAGAGGTTGAGCCCGGGCCTCCCAAGAATCGCGTTGTACGCCAGGGGCACACGGACTACCAAGAATTTTATAAGGACAGTGCTCTGGCACGGAGCCGTTCCAGCTGTCACGGGAAGAGTAATTTCCCCCTCGACCCTCACAGAATCCCCCGTGAATCCCATCAAAGGCGTGACGACAGGCCGAAGTAGATCATGCGACAGGTTCATGCGAACAAAGGCGTCGTAGTTCAAAACATCTACTGAACTTCCACTGTCGACCAGGATTCGTTTTACAGGGTGCTTAGCAATCGTCATGGATACGACGACGCTATCATCATCTTTATTTACAACCCCCTCCAAGTCCTCTTCGAAAAAAGGAATTACAGCCTCCACTCCTCCCTCTCCCCTTGGTCTCTTTGTCGGGCCTCCTGCCCCCCAGGAAATCATCGCTACTGTCTTCTCCGTCGGGGTGTTATCAATCACCGGCGGCAGGCGCTGACGGGCCAGGAGCTCCTGGGTTGTTCCTTTGGACGAACTTCCTCAGGTGGCCTTGTTGAATGAGGTCTTCAATGGCTTTCTTCAGCTGTCGGCAGTCGTCGGTGTTGTGACCATGGTCCCGGTGGTAGCGGCAGTAGAGATTTTTGTTCCGGGGAATCTTCGGGTTGATGGGAGGAGGGCGTTGCAGATAGGGCTCCCCTTCGATCTCGAGCAGGATCTGGGATATGGGAGCAAGCAGCGGGGTGTAAGGCCCGTCTCTCGGTGCAGGAGGTCGAGGACGGTTGTCTGGTCGGCGAGGAGGCTCGGGCCTCCTGGGGCGGGCTTCCGCAGGTTCTGGCTGGGTTGGCTTCCGGGGTATACTCCCGCCGGCTTCACGCCGGGAAAAGTCAGCTTCGTCCGCCCGGATGTACTTCTGGGCGCGATCAGAAGTTCGGAGTAGGAACCCGGCGGCTTTTTGTCCAGGGAGTATGCGAAGCGAGAAGGGCGAAGCCCCCGCTTCAAAGCCAGGGTTGCCACCGAGTCCTCCAAGTTGTAGACTTCCAAGGCGGCCTCCTTGAACCGGGCGACGTAGTCTCGCAGAGACTCGCCATTCTTCTGCTGGACGGCAAACAGACTGTCTGCCACCCTCGGGATCTTCCGGCAGGCGTCAAAGTGGGCCAGAAAAGCCCTCTCCAACTGTGGAAGGAGTCGATGCTTCGCGGCGGCAGACGTAATACCAGGCCCGGGCAGCTTTTTTCAAGGTAGCCGGGAAAGCAACACACATGAGCGAGTCAGTGGCCCCCTGAACTTGCATAAGCACCTTATAGCTCTCAAATGGTCTAGGGGGTCCGTGGTCCCGTCGTATGGGTCCAGTTGAGGAAGGCGGAACCTGGTAGAGATAGGCTCTTCCATGATGCGGCGAGACAGAGGAGGCCGACTGTCATAATCAGTCTCCGGCAGGTGAGTGATCCGACGGCTGAGCTCCTCCAGCCTCTGGTTGCACTCCTCGAGTCGACGCTCAGCTCGACGAGGCATCCGGCCATCAAAGGAGCCCTCCCCCGAAGACTCAGAAGAAGAGCGGGGGCGGCGATGCCGGCGCGTGCGCTCCGCCTCCTTTCCGTGCCGCCTCCTAGGAGAGACGCTGGCGTGGCGAGAGGAGACCGGGGCCTTTTGGACGCCTCGCGGTGATGCGGCTTGGCTGGGGATCGGCGATGATGCTCTGCAGGGACCGGCGATCTCCGGCGGGAGGAGTGCTGGCTAGGCTGCATCACTCCAGGGACAGACGGGTTCGGCTCCGGTTGCCGCAAGGCCGCTTGCTGCTGCTGCTGCATGCCTTTGACCACCGCCGCCAGCGACTGGACCTGGTGGCCAGGGCAGCGAATCGATCTTCTGAAGTGGCTGTGGAGCAGGCGCGGGGCGTCATTTTGCGGAGCGAAGGCCCTGCCCCCTGGAGATTAGGAGGCTCCGGGAAACAGGATACAAGAGCCGGGGGGGCCTCCGCGGGTGGACCAGCCCCGCAGTGCTGCCCCCCAGCGCGACCGGTTGAAACTCCCTTTGTTCGAGTAGTCACCATAGCTTCAAAGTCTTGAAGGCGGGAGAAAGAAGAAGGCAGCTGGTTCGATGTCTTTCTTGCACACCCCTACCTGGCGCGCCAATCTGATGACGCCAAGTCACCTCCTACGAACGTCGGGAAAACAGACGTCTCGCTCCTGAAAATCCTGCAAGAAAAGTCCCCGGGGACCGGTGCACCGGTGGGGACCCTCCGACGATCAAGTTAGTGGCTTGGGTTCAGACAAGAACCGCTCCAGCGAAGAGAGCTGAGGCGGTTAGGGTTTTTGCTGGGAGGAAGAAAGCTCAGAAAAACCAGAGTTCGGATCCCACTTACCGCGCATTCCCCTGCTCTTATAGTTGTCCTAATACCTCACCTTTCGTCTAGGGGAGATTGCTTTCGTACCGCAGCTACATTTGCCGGAGACATCCCCCGTACCTCATGTTGATGTGATATCACACGTGTCCAGCGGTCGCGAAGGTAGGCAGTGCGCGCCGCCGGCTGATGGGACAGAGTATAGCTGCAAGTAGTAGCATGCCGTACGCCGTAGCAAGATATGGTCATGTACAGGGGCATGCAACGCGCCAAACCTCGTTATGAGGCATGGCCCTCCGTAACAGGGCACAATCACGGAAGTACCGAACGGTATTCTGCGGCAAGGTATGGTCATGTACTGGGAATTATGTGCGTGCACCGTGCAACCTGAAGGTTGCCGCGTTTCTTGGCAGCCGAATCGCATGTTGATTGCAGATGACCCCACCCCGAAGGGATATCGGAGATGGGGAATGACACGCCCCGGGACTGGTGGGGGCCCCAGGGTTAAGAAATGATGACCTCACCCCCGACCCCGAGGGGGTGCCAGGGGGTGAGGGAATGACAATGCACCCCGGGACCGGCGGGGGCCCCGGGGTTAAGGATGATGACCCTACCCCCGACCCCGAGGGGGTGCCGGGGGTGAGGGGATGACGATGCACCCCGGGACCGGTGGGGGCCCCGGGGTTAAAGAATGATGACCCTACCCCCGACCCCGAGGGGGTGCCGGGGGAGGGGATGACGATGCACCCCGGGACCGGTGGGGGCCCGGGGTTAAAGAATGATGACCCTACCCCCGACCCCGAGGGGGTGCCGGGGGTGAGGGGATGACGATGCACCCCGGGACCGGTGGGGGCCCCGGGTTAAGTGATGAACCCCGACCCCGAGGGGGTGCCGGGGGTGAGGGAATGACATGCACCCCGGGACCGGCGGGGGCCCCGGGGTTAAGATGATGACCCTACCCCCGACCCCGAGGGGGTGCCGGGGGTGAGGGGATGACGATGCACCCCGGGACCGTGGGGGCCCCGGGGTTAAAGAATGATGACCCTACCCCCGACCCCGAGGGGGTGCCGGGGGTGAGGGGATGACGATGCACCCCGGGACCGGTGGGGGCCCCGGGGTTAAAGAATGATGACCCTACCCCCGACCCCGAGGGGGTGCCGGGGGTGAGGGGATGACGATGCACCCCGGGACCGGTGGGGGCCCCGGGGTTAAAGAATGATGACCCTACCCCCGACCCCGAGGGGGTGCCGGGGGTGAGGGGATGACGATGCACCCCGGGACCGGTGGGGGCCCCGGGGTTAAAGAATGATGACCCTACCCCCGACCCCGAGGGGTGCCGGGGGTGAGGGGATGACGATGCACCCCGGGACCGGTGGGGGCCCCGGGGTTAAAGAATGATGACCCTACCCCCGACCCCGAGGGGGTGCCGGGGGTGAGGGGATGACGATGCACCCCGGGACCGGTGGGGGCCCCGGGGTTAAAGAATGATGACCCTACCCCCGACCCCGAGGAGGTGCCGGGGGTGAGGGGATGACGATGCCTGCCGTTACCTTTTCTGACGACGTTGGGATCAGTCATATCAACTCTTAAATAGAGTGCACTACTATGAGTAGAATTTTACTTGGCTTGAATAGAGATTTGTTTGAGTGTATGTTGAATATTTAGGGGTTGTTTGATTCGCACGAAGTAACTTTTCGATAGAAATAAAATATTTAAAAATTAAATTTTAGACATAGAATATTTAAATTATCATATTTAATTGATCATAAAAAATAAGTATTTTTTTGAAAAAGGAATATAACTGTTACGTTTGTTTGAATAGTTTTTTATTAAAAAAAAATAGTACATAATATTAATTATATTCTTTAATTTTTAATTTTTTTATTTAATATTTACAACTTCTATATGATGTTTAAAAAATGGTCAAGAAATTAAGATTCAAAATTTTAAATCAAAATAAAAATTGTAGATTAAGATACAAGTTAAAAAGCTAAAATGAGTTATATATGGAATTCATTTGTAACTATTCACTTGTAACTATTATATGTTAGAATTCACTTGTAACTATTACTTTTTTTATGTATTAAAAAAGTAATTATTATGGTACTAATGTAATTTTATTTTTTATAAAATATAAAATTTAAATCATATAAAAATAAAGTATTTTTATGGATGGATTCTAAAAGTATAAATCAAATATTTAATTTATAAAAAATAAAATTTCATAATGTTTTTTTTTGTTGTGAACCAAACAAGCCCATAGAGTTTGTATGCAAGCAAAATAAAAAAATAAGAAATAAAAGTTAAAAAGCTTACAAAAGCAATTAAAATTGAAATTTAAAATTTTGAATTATATTTTGTAATCATGCCAGTTGACTACCTTAATTTTACTCAAATATTAGATAAAACTATCATAGATTTACTAAATGTTTGGATTAATCTCTCCCATTTAAAACCACCGACTTTCTTAACACTCAACCTTTCATGTGCATTAGTCATGAAAACTACTTACATGGCTTTGTAGGTGGTTCAAGATTGAGTGTGACAGCATTAGGTGACACATCATACTTCATCAGTCAAATCAATCATTTAGTTGGTACCAAAACTTTCGACCTATTTCATGCATATGATTTCACAATTAATTCAAAATGATATGCCTTTATACCAAAAATTCAAATTAGAGAATGTTGCGTGTTCTGAAAGGGTGTCCACCATACCTCCACATAAATAAGAAACATTAAATGTAATTTTGGTAACTTCAAATTACACCACTTATATTTCATGGCATAAATGGTAGTTGATATTAGCTTAGGTTCACATATAACTAATGCAAGAAATGCTCATGAATAAGAGGCCAACTTCATTTTGAAAATATATGCATACTTAATTTTTAATGCAGGTGCCGAATTTATCCCTGATGCTGCTCACCATTAACTATGCATCAAAATACTTAGTTTAATTTTTAATCCACTGATTTAGAAATTTCTTGACATATTATCAGAGAGGACTCTTTACGGCCCCGGCACCGTTTCAATCATGATGGCGGTCATGTAAGCACCTATGCTCAAATTTTTCAGGCTGGTTGTGGCGAGCCAGCAAGTGGCTGCCAGTTTGTTTCGCAAGAACTTGTGGTGCTGGTGGCATCCCATGTATCTTGGGCTCCATTCTTTATCACAAACGGAAGATAAGGACGGGCACCACACAAATTGTGAGCTTTTACCTAGCTTTGTATGTTTTTAAACTTAATTGGGTGGAACTTTTGTAAGATTTTTAACTTATTGGAGCAAGAATATGGTTCAAATCAATTAACTAATATAAGTTTGAATAAAATAGATTTATTTTAATTTAATTATGTATGTATTGATTATGTATTCATACGTAGTATCAAGTTAGATTCATCTAAGTTTATATATATATATAGTATTAAGATGTACAATTTTGATTGTTTGAATTGCTTTTAATGAAAAGACTTACTAACTGTTTTATTTTTATGGTATGATTTTATTATTTTTTTATTTTTAATTCTAATTAGTTAAAAAAAAGTTAAAGGACCATCAGGTTTGTAAAATAGAATATTATAAATTACGGTGGTTATAGTTGCAGCTTTTACATAAGGTAACTATAAATTTTTAATTTTTACTTATATTCCACCCTAAATTCCTACAACTTTCTTCTCCTATCCAATCCCTTTTCAATATTTGATTCTAGAATCCTCACAGCAGGCTCGCTTCTAATTTTCTCAGTGCATAAAGTACGCATCTGCCATGCGAGTTGATCGTCCGTGCATATCAATGCACGTACGAAGGCTCATTAAGCCTTCTTCTGCCTCGCACGCGCATCAGCATGCACGAGCGATCAATCCATGCGGTTGATGTGTGCTTTATGCATCGGAGGCCAGTGGACAAAGACTTTTCCTTCCTTGCTTTTGGAGATTGGATCGGGCCTACTCAACCCAAGAGGAAACATAGGGCAACTTCCATGCAAAGGTAAGGGAAAAGTCTTGTTGCACCATCCTTCGATGCAGCAAAGACGCATTAATCATATAAATTGATCATCACATATATCAATACACATACGGTAATTTAATAGGTCTTATCGTGCATAGCATATGCATTGGCATGCGTAGATGGTCAATCCGTGCGATCGGTGTACACTTGCTACTCTGGAGCAGCAAATCTTTTGATATTTTTGAGCTAGATGTATTCTTGAAAATGAATCAAGGGCATTCTCTTTTCAAGGAAGATTAAATGGCATTCATGGATGTTGTAGCCAAATCATCCTCCTTGAATGTCCATGAGCATCTAGTCACTCTCTCCGGCCTGAGATCTTTTGGCGAGCTTCTCTCGTTCGGGAACCTGTAAAAGAAAAAAAGGAAGAGAAAATGAAGAAGGATTAAGGAAGACTAACCTGCAACGAGGGAGAAGACAGAGGACACAGGGATTAGAGGAAGAAGGCTTCGGGGACTCAGATTTCAAGGAGAACAGAAAGCTTCAAATGCACCGAGAGCTCGATGGAGAAAGATGAAGCACCCTTTATGCTTGGTGTTCGAATCGTCCCGCTTGATTCTTCGGCCACATGGGCACCCCCTATTGAAGATAGTGCCTCAATGGCCACACGATCCCCTTCACTTGTGGCAATGCACTCCAGTGGGTCAAGAAAAAACGTGATTTATCCCTAATGATGGTACACCAATGATGCCAACCCAATATTGGCGACCATTTTTCATCGATTCCAAGAGAAATCTCCTCGATTATGAGGGAGATCCCCTCGATTTGACGACGATGGATGATAGAGTAATGGCATTACAATGCCCCATGCCTCCGCAAGCATTAAAGGGTTATCTTCCCAAAGGCAACTACTCACCTCTGCAATCAATGGCATGTGGGGATCAACCACGACAATAATTTCACGCTCCTCTCGCTTGGCGAGGCGGTCACGCAAGCTTAGGAGCGGGAAGGGCCATCTGATGACTGATCAAGCTATGTTAAAATTAACGAACATAGTTGACTAACAAAACTAAAAACAAACAATAATAGCCATTAGCCTGGTATCGACGTGTCACCTACGGAGAGGACGCTGATGCCAGTGTTGGCCCAGCATCAACACCAGCATCAGCATCGGCATCGACTTCAGCGTCGGCACCGACTCCAGTGTCAGCCTCGGCACTGACGCCAGCATTGGCTCTGACACTGACTCCAGCATTAGCTTTGGCACTAACTCCAATGTCGGCTCCAGCACCGACACCAGCATCGGCCTCAACACCAACTTCAGTGTCGGCCCCAGCACCGGCACTAACATCGACACTGACTCCAGCGTCAGCCTCGGCACCAACTCCAGCATTGGCCTCGACATCGATACTAGCCACCACCATATGGCCCACCTACCGCCTGTAGCCACTACGTGGCCACCTATAGCCACCACGTGGCTCACCTACGGACTGCGATGCCATGCTCGATAAGACCTAGCCTACCAACCATCTGTGGCACCGCATCTGATAAGATTTGGCCCACCAATTGGTCGTAACCGCCTGCAACCCCATATCAGATAAAGAGGTGGCATGTCAGTCCTGATAGGCCACGAGGCAGACACTCCCTATTGATGTTGGCCTCACCGCTCATCCTATACCAGTTAGTGACACCTCGGGATCAGCAACTATCCAAAAAGGAATAAGAGGGACCCTTGGCCAAGTATAAAAACATTTGCTTATGATGAGGGAAGGGAACTTCAGGCTCTTATCATTTTCCTCAAACATTCACTGCTGTTTTTTCAAATCATTTACTTAAGCGTCGGAGGGTTCTCACCGGAATCTCTAGTCCTCGGCACTTTTTACAGGTTCCAGAACGAGAGAAGCTCGCCGAAAGATCCCAGACTTGCCAGAGAGGGCGACCAGATGCTCATAGGCATTCGAAGAGGATGATTTGGCTACAACAATGGAATAAAAATTGGTTAAAGAAAATCTTTTCTCTTGATCCTCTACCACCATTGTCATCGTTCAAGGTGGAGGAGAAACTCTTTTTCTGGCCTCTACCGTCTTAAGGAAGGTTTCTTCTCAAACCAATGGACTGGTTTTACTCGGAAAAAAGGTGCATTTAAGAAGAAGAGATCCTTCTCATCTCATTTTTCTCCCACATCACCCCCTATGTTTTTTAAGAAGAAGAAGAAGAAGAAGAAGAAGAGTGAATAAATCTTGTTCAATATTCTAATTTGAGATTCCCTAATATTATTTTCTTCCTCCATTCCCTCATTAAATTAAGGATTGATGGGATCACCATTTTTTTAAGTAATGAATCATAACGACTTCCAAATTGAAGAATTAGGCGTATTTGATGTAACCTCATACAACCTAACAAGGGATAGGATTTCATCTTCAATGAAAGTGAAGGTCTCAAAGTAGCGCTGAAAACGGATAGGATACAGATCGGATAGTAGTATATCCATATTTATATTCATATTTTTCAATGGATACAAATACGGATACGGATACTAAATAGATATTAAAATTTATTTTTCATATTTTTTTAAATAAATATTAAAATTTATTTTCATATTTATTTTAAACGGATACGGATACGAATCGGATATCAAGCATATCCATATTTGTTATATACGGATACAGATATGGATACACAAACCTGAGTCTTTCTTTTACCTAGGCTTCCTGAAATCCTCACTTCAATCACTTCTCTCTCAATGTACTCAATTGGATCAAAATATTGAAATCCACTTTGATATGGTTACTAGGGTAAAATTGAAAACAAAGGACGAAGAAACAATTTTTTGATTAGATATTCAAATTTGTATCTGAATCCAGATCCGATTGGACTACAAAATAAATATCCGAACCTGATATAATTCGAATACAGATACGAATGCGATCAGAGTTTATCCAAACCATTTTCAGCCCTATCTCAAAGTTATGAAATTAAAAATTATTATTTTGAGACGGTTCAAGATGGGCTTCAAGACGAGTTTGGTAGTTTAGAGGGGAATTGGATTTGTAAAACAACAAAATTTAGATGCTATCTGTTGTAGCCAAATCACCCCTCTCGAGCATTCACCATCGTTCGATCGCTTTCTTCAGCGAGCCCGGTATCTTTCGGCGAGCTTCTCGCGCTTGGGAGCATGAAAACAAGTCCAAGGGGCCAAAGATTTCGATGGAGACTCTTTGACGCTCAAGTTAGTGCTTTGGGCAACATCGTGAGCTTGAGAAAACTTGAAAGAGAGAAGAAGAGGAGAGAAGCTTAGAGTCGTGCTCTCTGTTAGCATTTGGGAGTGTTGTTGTGGTTTGTGGTTCTTGAAGTTACCTGGTCGGGGGTCCCTCTTACCCTTTTTATTGAATCTTGGAGTATGTGAGATTAGCTTAGAGCATGGTCACTTGTCAGAGCATTTATGATGGTGGCAGCAATAGCAATGCTTGCTTCCTTCTTTAGTATATCAGAGCTGCAGGCAGTGTCCCGTCAGAGTAGGTGGCTGCAGCTGGTTAGTGGGTGCTGCTTAACTTAGATAGCTGTTGCAGGCTGTTGTAGGGCGTGGGCGGCTGTTATGGCATTTACCAGATGTATCCCCCATGCCACCCTTATGGGTGGCTGAGGCTGTCTTGCTGAGGCTGACTAGCTGAGGACGAGTGGCTATCTTGCCAAGGCCGACTGACTGTCTTGCTGAGGCCGATTGGCTAAGGATGAGTGGCTATCTTGCCGAGGCCAACTGGCTAAGGTTCGAATGGCTGTCTTACCGAGGCCAACTGGTTGAGGCCAATTGGCTATCTTGTCGAGGCTGTCTTACGAGGTCGAGGGGATATCTTACCGAGGCCGACTGACTGTCTTGCCGAGGCTGTCTTGCCGAGGCCGAGGGGTTGTCTTACTGAGGCCGACTAGCTATCTTTCTGAGGTCGACTGACTGAGGCCGAGGGGCTATCTTGCTGAGGCCGACTAGCTATCTTGCCAAGGCCGACTGGTTGTCTTGCTGAGGCCGACTCTAGTGGCCGAGGCTGAGTCCGAAGGCCGAGGCCAAGGCCGAGGGCCAACTCCAGAAACGACTGGTCCAACCATGGTGAGATTACCGTTTCCCATGAGGCTCATTGGCCCCATCAGATGCCCCCCACACTCCTAAGCTTGTGCGACCGCGTGCCTTGCATCCGTCAAGCGAAAGGAGTGTAGAGCTCTTCATCTTTGCACTTGTCTTTTCTTGTTAGTTTTGGCTTTGACTTTTCATCTGCCTTGTGTGGACATTTACGTGTTCTCTGGAGCTGCGCACCTGCCTGCTCAAAAAGCTTTAGGCAATGTTGGAGGTAAACTGATTATCTTAGACTGGCTGGGGGCAGCCATCAATCCTCTTTCGATGCAAAGTTTAGAAGTGGATGCCCGTCAACTGTGAGTTGAGAAGTTGGTCTCTTCCAACTGTGAGTTGACTTCGGTCTTTTACTTTTGACATGAAGTTTGAAGGTGGGTGCCCGTCAACTGTGAGCTGGGGAGTTGGCTTCTTCCAACTGTGAGTTGACTTGAGGAGTTCTTCTTGGATGACTATAAGCGATCAACAATATGTTGCAAGTGTATAATTTAAATAAAGGCCTTATCCGGTTGGCCATTGGCCACTGGGGCAGAGTTGAAGCCGCTGAGCTGAGATGAAGTTGTTGAAGCTGTGTTAGGGACACTAAGGTTGATAGAGCCACTGAGGATGCAATAATGTCGCTGAGGCTGAGATGAAACCGTTGTGGTTGTAATGAGGCCATGAAGGCAAAGAGATAGAGCCATTGAGGCTGTAATAATATCGCTAAGTTAGATATAAGGCCACTGGGGCAGGGTTGAAATTGTTGAGGCTGTAATGAGGCCATGGAGGCAAAGAGATAGAGCCGCTGAGGCTGATAGAGCCACTGAGACTGCAATAATACCGCTAAGGCAGATATAAGGCCGCTGGGATATGGTTGAAACCGTTGAGGCTGTAATGAAGCCATTGAGGCAAAGCGATAGAGCCGCTGAAGCTGCAATAATACCGCTAAGGCAGATATAAGGCCGCTGGGGCAGGGTTGAAACCGTTGAGGCTATAATGAGCCCATGGAGGGATAGAGTTGCCGAGGCTGATAGAGTCGCTAAGGCTACAATAATACCGCTAAGGCAGTATAAGGTCGCTGGGGTAGGGTTGAAATCGTTGAGGCTATAATGAGGCCGTGGAGACAAAGAGATAGAGTCACTGAGGCTAATAGAGCCACTGAGGCTGCAATAATACCGCTAAGGCAGATATAAGGCCGCTGGGGCTGAGATGAAACCGTTGAGGCTGTGGCGAAGCCGTTGAGGCAAAGTTGATGTCGATGCTGGGGTCGGTCTTGGGTGTCGGACTAGCTTCGATCTTTGTGCCAATGCTGGAGTCGATCTTAGTGCTGACGCTAGAGTCGATCTTTGGCGGGGAGATCTTCCGCTAATGGAATGTTGGCTGGCTTGAGCAGCAACTAAAGAGGGAGCAAAAGCTCTTGCTTGCTGCTGTGTAGCCGTAAAATATTGCTCCTGAAGCTTTTGGATAGCTGCTACTAATGCTTGGATTTGCAGGGCGAGGGTGGCATGCTGTTTTGCTTGAGTGGCCTGAGGTAGTGGTGATTATGGAGTAGAGAGAATGGCTCCCTGTTGCTCAGTTCGTTAAGGGTCCCCCCAGCATGACGGGCGGAAGCTTTTTAGGCTCTTGTCATCACCCTCATTTTGGTCCACCATTTTGATATAAGGGGGACGAGGATCTGCAAGCTAGCATCACTGATGATCCGTGCTTTGCCCTCCTACCTGGTGCGCCAATCTGTTGTAACCAAATCACCCCCCTTGAGCGTCCGCGAGCGTCCGGTCGCCTTCTTCAGCGAGCCCGAGATCTTCTGATGAGCTTCTCACGCTTGGGAGCTTGCAAACAGTTTCGAGGACCGAAGATTCCGACGGGGACCCTCCGACGCTCAAGTCAGTGCTTTGGGCAACAACCGTGAGCTTGAGAAAACTCAAAAGAGAGAAGAAAAGGAGAGAGGCTTAGAGCCATGCTCTATGTCAGCGTTTGGGAATATTGTTGTGGTTTGTGGTTCTTGGAGTTACCTGATCGGGGGTCCCTCTTACCCTTTTTATTGAATCTTGGAGTCTGTGAGACTAGCTTGGAGCATGGTCACTTGTCAAAGCATTTATGATGGTGGCAGCAATGGCAACAATGGCAAGGCTTGCTTCCTTCTTTAGCATGTCAGAGCTACAGGTCAGAGTAGGTGGTTGCAGCTGGTTGGTGGGTGTTGCTTAACTTGGACAGTTGCTGCAGGCTGCTACATGGCGTAAGCGACCGTTACGGTGTTTACCAGATGTGTTTTCCATGCCACCCTTCTGGGTGGCCGAGGCTGTTTTGCTAAGGCTGACTAGCTAAGGCCGACTGACTATCTTATCGAGCCGACTGGCTGTCTTATCGAGGCTGAGTGGTTGAGGCCGAGTGGTTGTCTTGCCAAGGCCGATTGGCTGTCTTACCGAGGCTGACTGGTTGAGACCGAATGGCTATCTTGCCGAGGTTGTCTTACTGAGGTCGACTGACTGAGGCCGAGGGGCTATTTTGCTGAGGGCAAGTTTAGAGACCGAGGACGAAGGGTCGACTTCATAAACGATTGATTCGACTTAGTGAAATTATCGTTGCTCACGAGGCTCGTTGGTCCATCACTATCTACGAGTCTTTAGGTTCTTTTGCTACTTTTTTTTTTAATTTTTTTTATAGTACTGTTCCGTCTTCACGAAGGTAATAAAAAAGATGAATAAATTTTTATATTTTTTTTTATTATAAGCGGACGATCATATCAGTCTGATGTGAATCAAACCCGAAAGATCGAAATACATAATTTACTACAAAATAATGAATTTTATACCTTCAATAACGCGTAGATTTCTTAAACTTTTAATAAAGGACGGTGATTTCTTTACTTTGGTGTTTGGTCTTTCCGGACGCCACCGTCTGCATTCATTTTTTTTTTTTTCAAAAAAATATCGTCCGTCGTCGAATAAGAATTCGATTCTGGCGCCTCTCCTATCTTTTTAAAAAATAATAAAATATAGCGTCCAAGTTTATCTCACGCGTACCACACGTGCTATAGTCCAGAAGAGGCGGACGGCCGCGGGAGTGGCGCCTGTGGCCGTTAATGGCAGCCGGACAAGGAAGGGAAGAACACGTCTCTTTCCTGTTCCCTCCCATCTCGTCCTTCCAATTCCAAACCCTAGACCCTACCATCGCCACCTCTCTAGGGTTAGGGTTAGGGTTTGGGATTGGATTGGGATTCATCCTCTTCATCCGATCCCGATCCATCGAACCCCTCTCCACCGCCATCAAGGTCGCCGACGGCGCCATCAAAGGCACCAAGGCCCTCCAGGATCTCCACTCCCCTTCGCCCAAAGCGATCCTCTTCGCATCCAAGGCCCTGATCAAGGGCTACAAGGTTTCGAAGCGCTTCATTCCAGCCGGAGCCGGAATCAACCCTGGAATCCATCTCCTCACCATCAAGAAGCTCAGAGCTTATTTGAGTGCCATCAGTTTGGTCAGATACGCGACCTCACCGATTTTCGCTGATGGATTTCTGGGGTTTGGTCTCCTGAAGGGTGGCTACAAGTTTTCCAAGAATTTCTTGAAAGTTCTCGAAGGGTTTGTGGGCTTGCAATTGGATTCGGCTCTCAAGAATGGGATCGATGCCTTGGGTTTGCTGGTTAGGGTTGTGTTTGTTGCACGAGAGCTCAAGCAATGGATTGGGTTCGGATGGTCGAGAAGGAGACGGCACGAGTGTGGCTTCGTGAGGAACGTTGATATGAGGTACGGGGCTTGTTTGTCTTATGAAAGAACGAACTTTGACAGTGATTGTAGATACGCGAGAGGTTTTCCTGTACACAATTTTTCTAAATTGGAGAGAGCTGAGATTAGTGGAATGCCTACGGAGTTGTACCTTTCTGAATTGCTATGCTTGTCTATTCCCATACATGAGGTGATTCCAATGAATTTACTGTAGTTATTTGTAAAAGTGCCTAGTTGTTTGCATGCGTAGAAGTACAAAACTTATTGATGCTTCAGCATTATGGTCTAGTTTGTCCATTTGTTGTTGTGATATATAATAAGGAAATTGGCACTGTGATTGTTGTTGGTTGGGTTCATTGATTTCCCAGAACCTAATCATGAGTCATGCAAGCAACATTGTTATTGTTATTGAGCTCAACAGAGGATGGAATTTATTAGCTCATTAATTTAAGTGATTTTTAGGACTCCACAGTTTATTGGATCTTTGTTACAGTCCAAATAGCTATAGCAGCTCTTTAGTCATATCCACCATTTTGGAGCAAGTCGTGCATTTCGCCTTGTAATATGTAGTGCGCTCAAGTTTGATCCCATTTTTTCAGATTAGCAATTTACCTATTTCAGAGTCGAGTACTTTATATAACGAAACAGATGTTGAGGTACACATAGAAGCATTGTTGTTAAATTGACCTTGTTAAGGAGAATGGAAGAAGTCTATATTGTGGGTGATCTCTACATGGGGGATAGATAGATTGCGTGTGCTTGACATAAGGAACTAACCAGGTGAGTAGTATTCCTTCAACCAGAAGCTAACACTTTAAGAGCCAGATTATGCCAAAATCAATTCCAGAAGAAAATAGGGGAAAAAACTGTTATTGTAAAAATGTAGTTGATCAAGCATTGGTAAGAAAGAGTAAGATTACGGATACATCATGGTGACCAGGAAATATGGTATTTTTTCACTAAAAGGATAAGAAAATTGTCATTTGAAGTATGACTCTGCATGCCACTAGAATGAGGGGAAAAAATGAAATCGCTTTCATTATATTAGCATCATTGTTGCTTCTTCCATTCTAGTGGCTTTTACTTTTAGCAGTAGCATGTGGATGTGCCCATAGATGTTGGAAATTGAGAAGAAGAGAAAGGGAGAAAAAAAATCTGTAGATTTTTACATTAAAAAATCTGTATTTTTAAGCTTATTTATGTTGGAAAAGATGTTTGGGTGCTTGTGCTACTATGTTTACCTTTTTTGTTGTGAACACACACACACAAGCACGCACAAACGCGCAAACATATTAGAAGGATCACAAAGACTTGGAAATGGCCTTTAAACATATTGGTTCAGTGGATGTGTAGGCATAAAATTTTGAGTATATATCTGGTTTAGGGAGAAGGACTTGCCCTGCTTCTCAACATTGTCTGGAATAATTGAGTTAACTAGATCTTATAAAACTTTGGTTGAGGAAAAGGTAATTACTTTGTCTCATTCCTACTGGATTTTTATTCGTAAAGGTGTTCTTTAATTTGCAAGTTCTTGGCTATGATTGCTGTACCCTTTTTTATGAGATGAATATGCAATGAGACCCAGCAAAAAGAGAAAAAAAAAAGTAATATATCATGAAATCAACCATGATTGGTGAGCTTTTTCTGTTGCTAACTTTGATGCCTCATGTTTATAAGAAAGGTAAATAAGTCATTTACCATTATCGTATTTCAATAATACATCTTACTTTAGAAATTCTGACCAAATAACATAGTCAGCCTAACTAATTATTATTAGGGAGGAATTTCAGCCAAAGTAAAACCGAAATAACTTGCAAGATAGCAATGCCAAAATCAATAATCCCTGTTCCTCCATTTTTATACCTAATTCATCCTTACATAGGTAAGTGGTAACCTTTTTGTCTGTAGTTCCCAATAACTAATCCATTCTTGATCTTTTCTCATCTTCTTTGCTATTTCTTCATTTTGAGAATCTGTATAATAAAATCGAGTTTCTATCCCTAAAACAAAACTCTGCTTGAGAAAATGGATTCATATTACTTAAATGACTGGCTCCCTTTGATTGAGAAGATGACCAGCAGATTGAACTCATTTTGCTGAAAGAATCAGTTAATTCTGAAATCAGAGTAATGCTGAACTTTTTAAGTTATGATACCCAATTCAATGAGAGGAAGAAAAACAAAGGGAGATTTTGAAGGAGAAAGAGGTAGGTACCCTCAAGTTCAAAATATGTTGAGCAAAAATTTAGCAAAGACTAAAATCTTCATTAAGCTTGAACTCTATGTTTACCTTCAAATACACAGTACATGGGTACTGATATAGAAAACTTGAACTCTGAAAGTGACAGATTCTGTAGAGCTTTGCCTAGCTAAGTATTCCCTGCAGGTTCATTTGGTATCAGTTGAGCTAAGTGACCTATCCTGTATGGCTTTGTCCATGGGGCAGCATCACATTTTCTAAGCCCATTAAGCTTATGAAGGTGAAGAATTGAGCCAAATTTCTTCTGATCTGTATGGCATCACTTATCTCTATTTGCATCAGTTCAATTTCTTCCAATTTCCGAATTGGTTGCTGCAAATATGACATATGATCATATACAATGATCCTGCAGTTCTTAAGTCATCTTTTCAGGATAACTACAGTTTTCTTTTATGATCTCGTACAAGGAACATATTCCTTTGGATTATGGAATATGTCTTCATTATGTCCACTAAAAAGCAGCGCTGTCTTACCAGGGAACCCTAGTCAAATGCTTAAAAATTGACATGCAACTTTTCTTCTCAAATCTGACTTGTTCTGTATTCAAAATATCATCAAAATCATTAATTTTTTCTATGCTGTTTACTAAATGTGAGAGGGCTTTCTTTTTTTTTGGCAAAATTTTGTATCTATCATTAAGGCAAGAAGTTTGCACACATCCTGAATCTTCAGCATTCTTCCTAAATTGTTGGCAGATCAAATATTCTTTCCATATCCACTGTAGTGATCTATCTTTCATTTCCTGATCTTATCTTTCTATAGATTGCTTGTGAAACACTTGCTGAATTTGCCTGCATATTTATGGATGAAATTTCAGAATCCTTCATCATTCATGATTTCATTATCCATGATAAATGATTTGGTTCTGCAATTTTCTTTTCCTGTTGATGGTACTGCTGGTACCTGTCAATCTTGTCCATGAGCACACAGGCAATAAAATAATGCTTTGATGCATCTTAAACAGGCTCTTGACGTGAGGTGGATAACAAGGAATCTATTTAGACGAAAACGAATGACCTGAGCAGAAGCACTGCATGAGTTAATGAAACATTCTCTAAAGCATAATTTATTTTATTGTGAAAAATAATGCAAATCATAGGTGCTACTGCCTCCCTGCATTGGACCAACCAAAGAGGTCAACTTTCTTCATTGCTTGCAATTAAGTCATTTATCAAAGTAACTTTCAACACTGATTGTGTCTATGAATCATTCAAATAACTCTCACAAACTAGGGGAGCAGTGGTATTAAGGAGATGGTGCAGAGTGTAAGCCAGTTGGTATTTAACTCCATTGATTAGTGTATTACCATGCTATTTTCTTACATAAATGTTGTTCTATCAAAAATAAATCTAGTCTAGAACTGGTTCTTTACCGAATCTATTTCCTTTATTGTACTTCAAAGTAGTGCTCATTCAATAATTTGATTAAAGTATGGGCTCCTTCGCTTAGATGATCTTTGTGATTATTGCTTTACTGCACATAGTCCTGACCTTTTTTTTGATAAAATTGGAGTTAACAATGCGGACATATTATCTGGAAGTGGCTTTCACAACCCTTTCTGGAACTTGGTAGCGGATTCAATTTTGTTAATAAATGCAAATGGGATGTGCCTTGTCATTTTCACCTTCTTTGAACCGCTTGCTTATATTTTTATATTATTGACCTCTTGGACCACATATATCACGTGCAGAGTTTTACCTTCATGCATTATAGTATGATATGAATGCTAACATTTCATATGCTGGACTTTTTTCTCTATAATTTTGGTCATTCTTTGACTGTTGTTGTAGCTTTCTTTGGGGCATTAAGATTCCGGCTTTATTTTTTAGTGTGAGTATGCACAGCAATTAATGCTCAGGTATGGGTCTTTCACATGGAAACAAGATAACAAGAAAATGGGAAGAAAATCTCTTGATGCTTCTGCATCATACAAATTGTGATATACGACACTACTGGAAACAACAACCTCCATGCCGTTCTTTCAATTTGAACGGTTATTACACCTGCCGGTGAAAGGCCAAATATAGGAATTGTACAGACTCCAGCATCTGTTAGGTCGTATGGCTCATATCCACGACTCCAAAGTGTAGTTGTATTTGAAGGAATTTGCACCACTGATGTGGGCAAGTATATCAGAGGAATCGAGCATATCTTCTTCTTCCTTAACTGCCACCTGCAAATAGCACCAGCAATAAAGTCATGAAAGAAAAAAAAAAAAAAAAAAAAAAGAAAGAAAAAAAGATATGCTTAATCCAACTTAAAAGAAAGCTGTCTTCTTTCTTATTGAAATTAACCAAGATACTGAGACCCATTGTACTAAAGCATGAAGGTTTTGTAGAGTTCTGACCAGTAGCTCAGCTGCAAATAACTTATTATAAAAATTGCAATGTATATGTTGCTCTTAGTGACTAGTTTCTCTGTTGCAAAAAACTGCTGGGCATTTCTTGGCAATCAGCATGATGCATGCATTAAAAAAAATAAGATTATTATGAAACTTACTTCCTCCTCATCATCAAACTCATGGTGATTTGAGGTGGATCTTGTCACCTCTCCAAGCTCATCGTTCTTTGCAAATCGCCCTCGAACACGAGGTCGGCTGTCTGCTAGAGTTTTCCTGCAAGCATACTGCAATATACCCCATTTTATTTGGACCATTAGTGAGGATTAATATGCAAGAATAACAATATCAAAGTTAAAAGCTCATTATCTCAGATGTCGCGAGGTTAAGTCTTTTGTCTACCTTGATTTTTTTGCTGAAGTTTCTTTCATTCCTCTTCTTCATATATCTGTGTATCTTCTCCTTCCTCTCTTCCACGGAGAGACGACCAACTTTGAAGGTGGACTCATCTAATGCTGACATGTCTGATGCTGGCAATGGGGTTGGCCTGCCACTGCACCCACCCATCATATGCTGATTTCCTCCAATCACCTTAGGAAAGGATTAAAATTGATGAGTCAGTGCGCCATGACAAGATTTCATCTGTTGGTTAATAAAGTCAAGCTTTATTAACCATTCCAAAGAGACCTTAGCCTGTTGAAAGGTTTGAGGATGGGTCAGTGCTCCATGACATAAATTTCATCTGTTGGTGGCAGAATGGTTAGTGAAGCCCTTCATCCATTTCAAAGAGATTCTAGCCTATTCAGAGGTTTGGCCCTTTGTGCTGATGATTTTTTTATGCTTTTGAGCTTTGATTTTCATATTTAAACAACTATTGGACCACACACCTCTCATTGTTTTATTGGATTTAGTGACTCTTTTGGCCACTGATCCGCACTTATATTTGTATCTATGATTATAGAGCCTCACCAATATAGAAGGATGCTGCCTTGTTTAGAAAAGTATCGACTTTATATATTCTACAGTCAGATTCAAAAAAAAAAAAAAAAAAAGGTGCGCTGCTGAGCTATTTGGCATGGAGAGATTTGAGGAACCGAGAAGTTTGTGAGGTCAACAATTCCAGGAGTCAAGGAACATTTCTCGCTGTTTAGAGCACTTAGGCTGTGCATGATAGTGGAGTTGGTGGGTTGGTGTTATCCCCCTGGCGTGGCGTGTAAAGCCAAAAGACATCCAATCCATGACAATGGTCTGCACAGCATTACCTTATGGAACGAACTGTTTCTTGGTACATCTAGATTGAACCAGATTCTTTCTGGTTGGCTGCCTATATATATATATATATATATATATATATATATATATATATAATTAACTTCTGGAGGAACCAATGGGCTTGGGTCAACCTAAAATCAGCACCCAAAACTTAGGCCTGATATGGATCTGTTAAAATTGGATTCTAGTGGTGTCACTTTCCCTGCTAACACTGTTTAAAAAGGTTTTTCAAAAGATTGCGATCCAACCTAGAATTTTGACAAGACCTAACCAGAGCCCATTAGTAGATGGAGTGTGCGTATGTGGTATGGGTCCATATCTTAGACCAATATGAATGGCAGGCCCCGACCCCTTTTTGTGCGCTAATAAATCTATAGGGTAGCCTAAAGATGCTGCTATCTTTGTTAGTTCCGGTGTCGCTACCCTCATCATTCCCGGAATCTAAAGCGTAGTACCCCACCTGTCATCGTGTAAAGAGCTGCATGAAGATAAATAGCATCTAATCCTTCGTTATCATGTGACTACAATTATGAATTCCCGTTGGATGATGTTGTCAATCTAACTATTTGGGTCGAGAAAAGCTTTTTAAGTTTCCGTCCTCTCCGACGCACAGAAACGTTCCCCTCATATGATGACCTCATGCCTCACGTTACTTCTACCTCACGGAATACCATGCAAGGGTAATCAATCACATATCAAGAGTTTGTTAAAAAAAAAAAAAAGTTAATAAAACGCCGTACTATTCCAACTATTGAATAGGGCAGCAAATAAGTTGACCGAGCCAATGTAAGTGGACATTTAAAACATGATGACCAAGCTCGATAGTGGGTCAAGCCAAAATCAAACTTGTGACCAGAGTCTACTTAGCCCGAGCCTGACTTGATATTTAATAAAAAAAAAGGAACAATAGCAATAGAGAGTTAGAAACATAAATTAAGATGGAATAATAAATAGTAATAAAAAGGTTATAAGATTTTAATGTTTAACTCTTGTTATGTAGTTATTTATATTTGATTTATATTATCAAGATTCTTTAATTTTTAATTTATGCATATATATATTCTTATGTTTATACTTATATTTACCGTGTGTTGTGAGCAATAAGGATATAAATATACGAGATATAAGAAATAAATACCTGTCCATATATATATATATATATATATATATATATATATATAAATTTAAAAAAAACTAGTATAGTGGATCGATCAGATGTCGCGTTGCTGTTCCACGACGTGGTCCAAAGGGGACATGGATTTTTTTGCCTAAAAGAAAGAAACAAAGGCAATCGACGTTATTTGGAAGTTTGAAGGTGGCACCTGGTGCATGTCGCCGGAGCCGTAGACTGGCTGCAGAGATTCCGGGCCGTAGATCCCCCCCACATTTGCCCCTCCCTCCAGCAATGGCTGGTAGTCCCCGGCCGCCATCATCATCCCTGCATTATAGAATCCCTGCTGCCCTTCTCCTCCCACCATCCCCATCCCACCCTGGTGGTACAACGCCCCGATACCACCCCCTTCCAGAAACGCGCACGACGGCGACTGCACCGCCGTCTCCAACCCTACGAACCCCCCGCCCGGCATCGCCGCCAGGCACTCCTCCTCGTACGCCGCCGCCTGCGCCGATGGGCCCCCTAATGGGATCGGCACCACGGACTCGGGCGAGTAGGCTCCGTACCCGCCGCCCGGGATCGGTTCCGTTAGCCCGATCTGGTCGAAGGTTTCCACCACCTGGCGGTGGTCCCCGACGTACTGCGGTGGGACCGGGAACATCGGGGAAGGGTTGGACCGGGACGGGGACGGGGACGGGAAACTGACCACGGGGAGGAGGTCCGGCTGCTGAGGGCCGTCGAGGAAGGCGGAGAGGGCGGCGGCGTCGATGGAGGGACTGAACGAGGCGTCGTCGTAGCAGCAGAGAGGTGGGGTGGCGGCGGAGGAGGTGGAGACGTCGTCGGACGAGCGGAGGAATTGGGGGTCGGTCGGGAAGAGGTCGCCGCCGCCGCCGTCGTCGCAGAAGTCCAGGATCTGGGCCGCGATGGGGCTCTCCTGCACGCTCGCGTTCACAAGGGGAGGAGGTGTCAGCAATTATAGTAAAGTGCGCGCACTATTCCAAACAGCTGGTTCATAACAAATTAATCTACTCTTACCCACAAACAGCAAGAAGCAACTAGAACTAGAACTAGAAGAGAACAAAGTTTATAGAGATCTCTAAACGCCAGAATCCAGATGAGATCGAGGTGGACAGTAGCTTTTTTATTTGGAGTCCAGAAGAAGAATTAGAGTGCTTTTGATTAGTTTTTTTTTTTTCTTTCTTTTTTCACGGCAACGAATTTTAACTGGTGACAGGTCCCTGCTTCTAGATAAGGTCAACGCATGCATGGACGGAAGGAGGTGACAGTTTAGTCAATTTTGGGGTTGACCTTGTTGGCCACCACAAGGGATCGTAGGCCGGAAAGGTGCCTATAGCCAGCAATGATGGCAATGTATTCATCAAACCGGATATATATATATATATATATATATATATATATATATATATATATATATATGTGCTGCATGCATTAATCCACACAAGTGGCAAACATGTCAACAATCATATATGGGCTGAATCAAAGTAGGGAATTCTGTCAGAAGCTCAGCCCTATTGATTGACTATATCTAATAATTTTACGCATATTATTATTATTATTATTATTAAAAAATGTGCAAAAACCAAGAAAATCCCAAGTTTGTTATAAATTAAGTCAGTTTGGGCTTGGATTGGATGGGAAATTAAGAAAATCCAAGAAAGGCACCTATATATATATATATATATATATATATATATATATATATATATATATATATATATATGCTTCGGTACGTAGCAGAGCCAAAGTGCAGAGATTCCCTGCTGGTGGCTGTGGTTTTTTAGTCTTGTCCGAAGGATATGGGGGGGCCTTGATCGCTTTCCCGTACGCCATGGGGAGCTTCCGTTGGCCCTCATGTCATGTGCCGGGGAGAGGCTCCACGATTACTTACAATCAAAGGGTCTTGACCGCCACCCCGTTATGTTACGCTTACCGCCGGTGAGAATATAGTGCGACTGGTATGTTCTCACGTACGTAGGAGCATTGTAGGGAAAATAAATTGCACGTAAAATTTTAGAAGAGAGAATATTGACGGGGCATTTTGGGAAAATAGCAAGAACTAAGAAGGGAAGCCTTTGGCTTTGTGCCAAAATAATACTTTTTCTCTTAGCATGCTCTTTGAGATCAAAACACACAGGATTAAATGGGGATATGAAACGAATTTAAATTTGGAAGAACAGAGGGGCCATTTTCAGAATTCTCATGAAATCTGTTATTCTTTTCAAAAATCCCCCAAAAAAATTCTTTTATATCTCCATCGAATTAAAGTAGCTCATAAAAAACAAACTTCAAAAGAAGCATTTTAATATATATTTTTCTGAAAAAAAAAATTTTGTTGCTTATTTCCTTGCTTGACTTAAATGAATAAATAAAACTTTACCTCCAAAACTACAGTGCTATTTTCAAGCAGAACTTTAAGGGAAAATGACCAGAATAAAGATTTAATTAGTGGAACAATATGCAGCTAAAAGGAAGCAAAAAAAAAAAAAAAAAATGGAGAAGAACAGTCGTATTAAATACTAATATGAGGATAGGATTATGTGCAAATGATAATTAATATGCAAACCTTTAAACAAGGGGCCAATATATAGGGATGAGAGAATTACAATGGAGAAGAGCTCCGAGGGAGGATGGATCACGTCCTGCAATATCTCTCCTTCGCGAGTTCTCGTCATCTTCTAAGAAAAAATAATCACGAAAACGGTAATTCAAATGTCTCCTTTCTTTAATTTCCTTCTTCTACTCCTAACCTCTAACACCATCTATATATCCTTCCAAACCAAAAAGAAAAAGAAAAAAGAAAAAAGAAAAATTTTGAAGAAAAGGTGGAATACAAATTAAAATTCGTAAGCCAACCCAGACGCCCCCTTCCAATATATAGGATGAGATCTGGGGAGAGAGAGAGAGATGGAAGAGGCCCAGAATAGAGGGCTGGGACGCGGGTGGAGTTGCTATAAATGGCGAGCTGGGACACCAGAAGGTCGGAAGACTATAAGGGGACAGAGAGGACAAGTAACGGCCGTTTCTTTGTACGGTAAATCGCCGTCAGCGGTTAGGGCCCGAGGTGAGCGGGGGGCCGCGAGTTCTTCCCCGTGCCCGGCCCGCGGGTCCAACGGCGGCCGGGAAGCGTCGGCCAGGTTGGACGGAGCGAACGTGGCAGTCATATGTGCGGGGATCCGGCTTATTTCGGCTTGGTTCGGTTTTCGAACCGGCCGGTTCACTCTATCGTGCTGCTATTCCCCCCCCCATGATTCGCACTCAATTAAGCATCCATGCTTGGATTTTAACTGGGAGATTTGCTGTCTGACACTGCTGTCAAGGAGAGCAAATATTGATCGCATGAAATTTTAGACAAATTTTTATTGATAATTTTCCCTGCTAATCTATTGAAGAAAGAGATTTTTTATCCCAATTGTTTATGATGTTTCATGCATCTTGACTAGCATGTGAAGAATCCCCTGATGCTAGAGGGGCTGTAACATGGGACTATTATTTTAATTGCACCGTTCTAAGCTTAATTATCTGTTTCTCTAATTAATTGATTAATGGATTGAATTCACATGGTAAGTATAAGTTAATCGGTAGCAATTTAACTTGAGTTATAAACTTTTTAAATTTTTTATTTAATATAAAAATTTAATTAATAATTAAGTAATTTTATAATATTTTAATAATTTAACATAGTATGAAAAAGAAATTTCAAGAGTTTGTAATTTAAGTTTATCTACTATCAATTAACTTGCAGCCATAGATATATATATTCAGCTCTTTAATAAGTTATTTAGACTAGCGAGCAGACTTAATTAGTGCAATATTGCATCATGATGATAAATTGTATGTGTTACCAATTAAAATATGTGACCCATTGATGTAATCATCAACCATCTAGATCAAAATTACCATCTTTGACTGCATATGGGTGAATTCTATGAATAAAAAAAAAGTTAACATGGCATGTTTGGAATCTAAATTTATGGAATATAGAATTTTATTCGGTCAAAAAAGATGAAGACTTTATTGAGTACATGCTATTTAATCCATTACTGGAATATGCTATCCCACATCGCATGCAGTCCACATGAGAGAACTTAATTAATTCTATTAATGGGCACCTTAAGCCATCCTGGTAATTAAGCTTTTCACCTCTAACCGAGATTAGCTGGGCGTTAAACCAGTTTCCTAAACGGGGTTGGTTTTCTATTTGGTGGTTATTCTCAATTACTAATATCATGTTATTCTTAGACTCTTAGTTATCTCTAGCAGTAAAAGAGACAAATTTCGATCCCCTTGCTTAGATATCCGTTGGCTGCTTATTATGTCAATCTTTAGTCACTAGATTTATATTTACGCAGTATTAACACATCAACCAAATTAAAGGGATTAGTTTTAACTTACGTATTAATTGTGAATTAGAGAAGATCAGGATCTAAGCGACCAAAATAGTGAATAATTAATTCGGTGGGCTGTTGTCATTATATAGTTTACTTGTCGCAGTAGTCCATATCCTCTACACCTTAATTAGCTGAGAAAGTTAATTATACCATCTGGAGGGCTAGCTGTTATTGGTTGGGCTTCAGTGAATATTTTCTGGTTGTCATCAAACATAATCTTCAGGAAATACAGTACTGAGTAAAAATTCTGAAAGGAATTTGGAGTTGCCTTAAATCTCCTATCAATCACAACCCTCCACATATATATTTGATTGTAGAATTTGCATGTAGAGAGAGAGAGAGAGGAGCTTCCATCTATTTCAGTGATGTTTTGAAGAATTTTTTTTAATTAAATACATGAACCCAATTAAATCGGTTTGGATAGGTTAAGCAGATTCTATTTGTAGCAGAACTTTGGCAGGCCATTTGATAAATGAATCTACCAAAGCGCATGTGATGTGTTTGATTTTTCTCCCCAGGGTGGAAACATGCTGAAAAGTTTTAGATAGCAAGAATCGCAATAACAAGAATAAAATGAAACACTTCAAATCGAAAGGAAGCAAGAAACAAATAATATGCCATGAAAAAGAACCCCTGGAGACGTAAGCTTCTTCCGAGGGCATGTTTGAAATGTTTCCATCTAATTTTGGTATTCTTGGAAACGCAAGCTTTTGGATGTGTGATTTTGTTGCAGGAAATTATTCAACATATATAGAAGAAAGGAGAAAAAGAAAGGTAAGAATGGCACGCATAGAATTTATATATATATATATATGGTTCGATCAGTTCTAAATCAATCAATAAAAATGATAAAAATTTTATTAAAAAAATAGTAATTAATATTTTTTTTTAATCAAAAACTTTCTTTCTCATATAAAATCTTAAATTCATTTACACTCCATAGAATCTTCTATTATATATATTCTTCAACAATAATACTTTGAGTTACTCTAAAGCAAAAGAGAATTTTACAATATTATACACAAACTAGCTAGAACTCATATTTTCATCATATATGAAAACATCTATAATATATATCCAATTTAAATTGAAGCTCATATTTTATATGTATATAAAAATATATGTTCATGTTAAGCTTGTTGTCTTCAAGACGAATTCAGACGGATTTCATGCATAAACTTTAGTTGCAGGTGCAACTCAAATAAATCTTAGCTGTCGTAAAATATTGGTAGCGGGGTTTGTTTGAAATCTGGTGGGTTCATCAGGCCATTGAGTTTGGGTTAGGTCCCATGCACCCAAATTAGAGACGTACGTACGAGTGGAGGTATAGTTTGCCTTTCCACACGTATCGAAGAACGTGCGGTAATAATTCATTTTTCTAGATTGACTCTCATCATCAGAGCATCCGGATGTCTTTATCCACTTCCAAAGTCATTTCATTTCATGTCAGCTTTGGCTTCCAGCAGGATCTTTATGTGAAATTTATTCAATCTCTAGTTGACAAACAAGTCAGCTTTTGTCTCCTTTTGAGATGAACATTGTATCTAATCACAGATTTTGTTGTATAACCATCAAGAGACTCGACCAGCAAGCTACTTAATGGCTTGGTGAGGAACTCCAAAAGTTTGTTAAACAGGAGAACACCTGATCTTTGATTGGGAAATAACTTCTAGCACAAGACCTTTTGTTTTGTCCTCCAATGCCCACCTCAAAAGTACAGGAAGACCAAAGCTAGCGAGCGGTCCACAGCTTAACCCAGAGGCTACGCCCACCAAAATGGAACTAATGCCCATCAGTCCCATAAAAGGCCTACCATTGTCTCCAAGCTTTTGCCCCAGGCCACAGTCATGTGCTGTGAGAATCTATGGTCCATCAGGACCAATCCTTGTGGGCACTGGGCAAGGACATGTGACCCTCCAAACCAAGCGTAATGCCTCTAAGTCTTAATCACTTGTTGATCTAATTAGCATGTTAGTAGGTCAAAATATATAATCTTAAACATTTGAGTAAAAAAAAATATAATCATAAAAACTTGGGTAAAAGTTAGCAATCCAATTTATTTGCTTGTCTAATTAGCATGTTAGCAGGTCAAAACGTTTTGTCATAAAAATTCGAGTAAAAGTTAATAGCTTAGTAGATTGAAACTACTTGATTCTTAAAACTTGAGTAGAAGTTAATTAATAGCAGATAAATTTAAGTAATAAGCTGTCCTTCAATTAACTTGTTAACGATAGTAGGTAGATTGAATTTAAGTTATAATTAAGCACTTAAATCTTTTCTTTCACGTGTCTAATATAGAAACAAACTAATTTTAGGCTACAAGTTGTTGGGTAATGGGCCAAAATAGACCCTAAATATCCTAATGGGCCTTGAAAGCCCATTACCGCTTTATGTGTATAAATGAGAAATTACGGAGACATTTAGTCCCATATCGAAAAAATCAAGAAAGGAAGGTTCACTTATATGGGAACTACTTCCTTGAAGCTTAAGTTCCTTAGGCTCACCACAAGTGGAGAGCTTAAGGGTGATACGTAGCATCGGCTTTAAATTTTTTATAGATCAAGATGATCCGACGGTGGAGATTGATCGGATCAAGATAAGGGGCTGAGATCAATTGATCGTTGATCGATCGGATGAAGGGTCGAGATGCGGTGATCAAATCACAATCTTGATCACGATCCAACGGCTGACATCCATCGATTGACTAGTCAAGTTGACTAGTCAACAGGACGGTTGGTTGACCAGTCAACATGATGGTTATGATAAGGTGTCCGTTCGATCGTACGGTTGTGATAGGCATCCACCTATCTGATAAGGATAGACTTATCTGATCGGCTGATCTTCAGATCACAGCCATGAAAAGGCTTATCCGATCGCCTGATCTGAAGATCACGATGTCTAAAGGGCATATCAAGGGTGATAAGCCCTTAACCCTCACATCCTTTGATAATAGAATTTAAATTTAATTAAATTCGTAGGGTTGCTTCCAAGGGGCACCTAAAAATATAAATAGGACCCTAGACCCTCTCATTTGAGGATATCCAAAGCCATTCCGAATTGAGTTCAATTTGAATCAATTCTAGTCTTCTTCTCTCTTAGGCATTTGCATACTTTCCTAAGGATAGTATAGCAATAGTGCATTAAAAAGAGAGTAACATTCTTGGTTCGAAAGTTTTGGTGAATTGTAGTGCTGCTTTCATCAAAAGGAGACTGTTGTATCCTGGGAGACAATCGTCATACTGACCGTAAGCATCATTGCGGAACGAAATTTCTTAAGGGCATAGAGTGAAACTCTAGCCTCAATCTGATTCATTAGGTAGCCACCATCTGTCAACATACCCACCTACACAAGTTAGGTAGAATTTATTGAAATTGATTATTTGTGTGAAAAGAATGGTTTCACACCATGATAGAACTCCCTCTGTCACTATCTCATGCATAGCCATTTTCTTTTATCCATCAACTTTCGCTTAAGTCAGCTTTGATATCATTTATAATACTTTAAATTCATCTTTGATTCAATTAATTTATTAGTGGATCGAAACCATATAATTTTAAAAATTTGAATAAAAATTAGTTGATAGTAAATGGGCTAAATCTATAGACACTTAAATATACTATTTTAGTATATTATAGCAAGGAAGGGCAGCAAGAAACAAAAATAATAATAATAACGAAAGATCAGAGAACACGACTTTTCTGTACTTTCCTAGATTTGTGCTTGCCACCTTTTGAGCCTACACTGGAATTTCATGCCCTTCCTCTCAGGGCACCATATCGAACAGCATGAGCCCTATGGGTCCAGTCTCCCCTCCCCCCCCCCCCATCCACTTGCATGCATGCATGATTTGAGCCACCGTATTGCAGGCTGCCACTGTATTAGCTAAAACTGAGTCCTTTTTCAAACCGGCATTATTTGATATCAGTTTCATACGAATGGTGCGGAAGAGAATGTATTTTTAAAAATAGTATTAAAGAGAAAAGAATCATTTCAAATGATGCTTTTTCTCATCTATCATGGTAGGTAAGAAGCTCCATTTTCACTTCCTATGATGCTTTTAATTAAGAACCATCATTTTACAGTGCTGAATGAAACTTTGCATGGAATTTTGCATGAAAGAAAATAAAAAACTTCTTAAGAGTGCCATTTAAAATGATGCTTTTTTTTAACATTTTTAAAAAATACTTTTTGTTCCGCACCATTCGCGAAAAACTGCCATAATTCCCCCTTCCACAGCGCACTTTTGGAAAGCTCGCCCACGAGCAATGCATATCGTGTCGGGTCTCTTCGGAACACCAAATCCACCCGCTTTGAAACTGGGATCATGTTTCAATCTCGGACATATTCCGATCATCTGACGAGACCTGAGATCCCCTTCCCTACGCCATATTATTAATGCATATCCCAAGGTTCATTTCCAAGTCCCTTAGACGCCAAGCACGAACAAGCTAGCACAAGTGGATTAAACATGGGGCATGGAGGTCTCGGTAACACTTATCGAATGTTAAAGATTTGCGATAAGAGTTGCCTTTTCTTTTTCTCTTAGATGCCCAAAAATGTTAAAAATATTTTTTATATCATTAATTTGGCTCAAGATTTTTTATACCATATCTTTTGCTGCATGTAGATGGTGTCTTAAAAAAAAAAAAAAAAGTTAAAGTACGTAACAAATGGTATAAAATACTAAAGGCATGCATAAAATGTGAGGCTTCAAATGAATGAAGATAAAGTTTAATTTTCAGAAAAAAAAAAATTAACTGAACCAAAGGGTGCACTAACAACAGAGTTAATCTTTGATAATAGGAAAACACCGAAAGAAGTTGGTCAAATCATGTAAATTTTTTAAACTTTTCGGAATCTATTTGGGTTAGTTATTTATTCTATTTGTTAGCTAACAAGTATTATTTATTTAAATTAATTGTTAATATTAAACTTTATGCACCTATCAAATCCATCTTTGGAAATACTGTTATAATTATATTTACCTAACAATTACTTCAACAATCTACTTTATCTTGGCCTATTAGCTCAGTTGGTTAGAACGTCGTGCTAATAACGCGAAGGTTCGTAACCTGCATGCATGGGCCAAATTATTATTTTTTATTTTTCTGTTTTTTTTTTTTCAGCCGTCTCCTAATCATTTGAACAAGGCACCATTCCACAAGGCACCATTCCATTAATATTCATAGACAAACGTAAATCTACAATGTAAATCGGTTTTTAAATTGTTGCAAAGTTAATGTAAAAAGAAACTAAAAAAAAAATTTCTGCTTCATGCATGAATAACATGTTCAGTTTTGAAGTTTTCTAACCAATGGTACATATTCAAGCAATAATTACGACGCTCCTTAAATTTGTCAATATTATGATTGAAGCTATGTTGCTGTTCTTCCATTGACTTCTGCTGCTGTACATCTTCCGGTACTTCTGAAGCACCACCAGGTGGCTTGGCACCAACAGATATCAAGTTTCTAAACCACGTACCCTGGAACCCAGGGGAGCCTCTGTTTGAGTTGCCAGAGGAGGCAGGGTTGGCAGGTGAATTTGAATTTGAAGCCAGACCAGCCATGAATCTGTATGCCACTTTACTGGCAGTCACTATTTCTGTCTTTGCTTGCCGTAGCTGTAAAAATTGAAACAATAGCACCATAATGTACCGTACTAAGTACGAAGAATGATAATAAACATTTAACAGCATAAACAAATGGCATCAAAATGTAATAACAAAAAAACAGTATAAGAAATGATCATTATCTTCTAAGACCATAAATGTTTATGCCCAATGAGATGAGAAAAAAAAAAAGGTATTCTAGTGCAAGAGACTTTCACCACCGCAAGGTATAAGAGGGTAGATGGACACCACTTTCTCCCATAAGCCAAGAGGCTATTTGAGTCCTTTAGAATCAATGAAACTCAGGCCATGATGGAGCAATTTTACACATTGCACCAAGTCACGCCATCTACCCAATGAGAATGAGATAACATGAAGCCAATCTTAATTCCTTTAATGGTTACACAAAAAACAAGTTTAATGATAATCATAACTGAAGCAACGGTTGCCAAAACCATGATTCACATTTGGCATTTGGTAATATAATTCCTATATGTCCTCATATGCTGACAGTTGACTTCATGGTTGAACATCACTATATCTAAATCAACATACTTAGCAACATGTATTGCTTTAAACTCAACTCAACTCATCTAAGCCTTTTCCCAACTACATGGGGAACATGCATTGCTTTAGTTTTATATAAAACTTTTATCATTCCTTAGAATTCAGGAAGCCGCAGTTGGCTCGGGTGCAATGTTGGATAAGAAGGTGAATAAACCCTAGTTTTCAATGAAATACAGTTTATTGTTTGTATTATTCATCCAGTGTACACAAAAACAATGCACACTAAAAGCTATTAGTCTAACATTGCCTGTCAAGTAAGCTATGCCAATGCCTTTTAATGGACTTGTTTAATTCTGGTTCAGCTTCTGGCTAAACCCTATCACATATTAAAATGCAATAGCTTCAAGATCATAATTTATGAATTATTCTTTTTACACAACCTGGAAAGGATATAGTCATTCATGCGTGCTCAGGAACTGGATAATCACTATCTCACATTTTAAATTAAAATGTTCTCAGAAATCAATAAGACTAGCAAAATCTGGTCAAAATAAAGAATATTAAACCAATCATCATATGCAAGGACATGCACGTTATAGTTGGTTGGCAACAGCATTTAAATGGCCTGCCTGGTCAACAAAACTTAAAATGCATGCAACACAATTAAGAAAAACTATGCTCCAAGGAAGAGTTGCACACCCGCAATGCTGTATTTCCTGCAACAACCATGGCAGCATCCCCAGCATTGGCAAAGCGGTTGACCCAACCTGCAAGGTTATAAGCTATGAAAATATGATCTAAGGAATATTGTAGCCGCTAGAAGTTGAATTATAACTATCTTCTTAAGTATCATAAATTTAAAGAGAATTCTAGTATTATGATCACTGTTCACCATAAATGCAAAGAACAAACTGCAAAAGCATGAAGAAGAGCATGTTGCAAGTAAGCACAGCCACTAATAACACGAGTTCAGGAAATTCAGTTCCAGCTTTGGCAAACTCAATACATAACTGCATTTGTAGAACTGCATGAACAATGTGATATATAATAGACCGACCGCCCCTAGACAAATCGAAGTACAAATAATCATAACACAAGTTAGGTCAGTTTGATTGATATACTCTTCGGTAACATCAAGAAACCTCCAAGATCATCTCATTAATCAAGGAAACATACAGTTTACCAATTTGTATGAACTAATGAGATAAAAGTCCACCCAGCAAACCATGCACATGCCATATCACAAAGCTGCAGCAGAAGGCAGTTAAGGAGTAAGATGGGTAAAAATATACCATAACAGAAACTGACTTCACAAAAGTCAAATAAATTAATAAGTATCTAGACATGATTTTAAAATATTAACAAATTCAATAAACATTAATAAGCTTACTTAGAGCTCTATAACAGAAAAGTGCAAGTATAATGTAAAAATAATTGGCATTAAGTCATGCACTAGGGAGCCCCAAAAAAGGCCAAATAATAGACAATACATAGCATTGGCTATGGGATTATTATGTTTCCACTACTTAAAGATGCAATATTTATTAGCACTAAGAAGGAGATCATATAAAAACTTAATTTGATATGATTGATGTTGGTTCCCATTATTAGACAAAAGGCGATATAATAAATAAAAGGAATTTCCAGAGGGCAGAATTTAAGGGGGGGGGGGGGTGTGCGGGGGCGCGGAGGACCAAAGATGGATGGATTGTATATTTTTGAGTTCAATCAAGAATTCAGAATACTAGAATGACAAAATCCTAGTTAAGCTCTGTTTGGTACCTTGATTTGATACATGGAAACTAAGTACAAATTTCAAAGTACAGTGGAACTGATGCAGTGAAGGTTCAACTTTAGAGTGCTAGATAATTGTTGAAACAATTCAGACTGAAAAGATATTATTAGGAGACCAGTATAAAAATGTTCAGAAAAGGTAATTGCAAAGAGTAGAGGACATCTCAACACAAGGTAATTGGAAAGAGTAGAGGACACCTCAACACAGTGCATAGCAAAACCAAACTCGCAACGGTGGCTGCATTGTAAAACTAAGTCAAGAATGTTTACCAGAAGCTTAGAGAGCCCTAAATTTAACTCCTGGTTCTGATTGTAGTGTACCTACAATCACGTCAACAGGTTATTGTTATCATAATAAAGAGGTGTCTACAGCACTACATGCTGATACATTGTCGTACAAGCTTATAACTTAGTTTTCCATTTTAAACCAGTGCCCAACCATCTCAAATAACATTTCATTTTTCAAGACAGTACCGATTTCTTCCCTTTCTTTGGTTCTTTTATGGATTTAAGATCAAATCAAGAAATAAGATGTGACAATGGAGCAAAATTATCATTCTGCATGGAATGAAAAGGTAGAAATCAAGGCAACTCTTTTTTACTTTATATAAGTACATACACCCACTTTTTCCTTCTTACGACCTCGTTTTTGTTTGGGATGGTCCTGAGTTCTGCCATTTCTTTCACTTTCTTTAAGGATTCAAGGACCAATCTACAAATCCGATGTTATAATGACACAAACTTGTCATTGTGCATGGAAAGAAAAGCTAGAAATCAGGATACCCTGTTTTCCTGTGTCTGTGTAGCAGTTTATGTTTTTATCAATCTAAATCCAGCTCAAATTAAACAGAAAATTGAATGAACTAAACATTAAATGACAACACGCCTTGCACATTTCAGTGCTTGTTTGACATTTTCCTAGGAGAACAAATACCATCTTCCTCCTAATATTTATTTTTTGGTGAAAGGTGAGAAAATGCATGTGGGCCCCATGTATAATTTCTACTCTCTATTCCAATCAAACAAAGAAAAATGAGGGCGAAAAAGTTTTCCACCACTGTTTTCGTTTCAACCAAACGGCCCCTTAGGTTACACAAGAAATGTTCCAAGGAGGTGGAGCCTATTAGGTAGGGCCTCCAAATGGCTCAGATTGGAAATAGAACCATGTACAGCTTTCATACCTTCATCATATTAAGGGTTTCACTTGAGCATTTAATTTATGCTTGTCATAAGATTTAGCTATTACCATAAGCTTAATGTATACATAACTATTAGTAGCGGATAGGCTACAGCATACAAGTGCCCAATGAATAATTATTGCTTAGTGCACAAAAAGGGGAGCCCACGCAGGTGTGGGTGTGGAGAAATAATATTCTAAAAATAATTGAAGTGCTTAGGAAGCAGGTGCAGTTCAAGTTTCCAGGAGGATATCAAATCACGTGCATTACCTTGAGAAGATCTATGCTACTAAGGCTTACCATGACTATGGCGCCATAAGAGGATAAGCTAAAGCGAGGAAGAATGTAGGTCATCAATGTGCTTCAGAAATTAGGTTACAGGAATAAACAATAGTTAAAGAAAGCTAGAGAATAAATGAATTTTCAAAAGTAGCTAGAAGAAGGGACAACAAATATGAATGTAGAAGAATGACAAATAGAAACTACATGATATATAATGGAATTAAACACAATTTATCCTATGTGATATCGAATAATATGTCACATATATTATTCTGGTAGTGTTACAAAATTATGCCAACCCATTCGGCAAAATTAAAATGATGCGCCACGCTACGAAAAAGTTATTGACGAGGATGCTAAAACATTTATTTAAACAGTTAGCCACATTTGAAAATTGATTGAATTCATACAAAAGCAGCCATATGAAATTTATACAAGAACCGTCAAACTTAGTTGCACAAATCAAGAAGTGGAACAAGCAGGAGAAACAGTGGTAACAAGAACCATCCATTTGGAAAATGGCTAGCAGTTCAAGTGCCTCAAAAACATCTAAAAACTTTTACATGATTGTCTGGTCTAGAAGACAGACATAATGCTCGCTAACTGCATCAACCTAAAATATGTAGCCAATGAAGAAGATTCTGACAAGGAAATTGGTACCATTTCATCAAGTATTTACACAAAATTAAGAGCTAATCATATAAAGCACTACAACTAGTGATAGATCATTATCTTTTCCATATTCCTTATGTTAAATTATCGACATATTGTGTGTAAAATTGAAAAACTACATTGCATCGTTAAAACTAAAAATTTGGGAGAGAACTTGTCACACAAGCAATTGGTATCTAAAGCATATGTTTGTTATGCGAATTAGAAGTCATGTTTGTCACATTCAATAATTTAGATTTACATTTTCAAAATCCTCATCATTGAGTTTGCTAGTGGATGTCAAATCCTTTCCCCACCCTGCATGTACCATCTCCACATATGCAACTACAAATAAGTATAAGTGCCATAACAGAATCCAATTAAAAAATCATAGAGCAAACTGGAAATTGTTTGGAAAGGAAGTATGAAACATGAATCCTAAACGATAAGATTATCAACAAATCAAATAGAAATAGAGTACTGAAATGGATATGCACCTATTTAGCCATAGTCTCAGTCTGCCAACATAGAAAATTGAACCAAGTAATTGGCACCAATGTATAAATATTGGTTAAAACTTTTTTCCATTTACAATTCATGAGTAAATCTCAGTATATTTATACTTATTACTTCACTTTAACATCGGGCATTCATAAACCAATTTACAATATAGTATATAGCTCTTATATGCTTAACTGATAAATTGTAAAATATGACCTATGAGCTATGTCTGTTTTATAATTTTTTAATCACATGACGTTAAAATCATCATTTTCAAGATATTTGCATAGTGGTAGCATGCCTAGTTTTGGGTTTCAACCCTTTCAATAAACCTCCAAACAAAACAAACATCACAATTTTCCAATACAAAAATTCTGAACCTTGGCTGAAATGGTAGAAGCCTACATGAAAACAAGGAGCTCAAAGCCAGATTGTGCAAGAAAACAAAAGGAAGTCATTGCATCTCCTTAAGATGAGCAAAAGAAGACAAATTTAGAACTAGATCAACTTTTGATCAATAACTATTTCCCGAAACAGTGGGATATAAACACAAAACTACAAATGCAACTTATATTGGGAACCAAAAAGAAAAAAAGTTATAACAGAACCACCTAAATTAACACCCACAGAAAGCAGTGACAACACATTACTGACAGTAGATAAAAATAGATAGTTACACCTAAGAAAATGGATTAAGTCCTGAATATGCTGATAGGGCTCATGAAACTCAAATAACTGAATAAAGCATACACAATAGTGCATTCCTGAACAAAGTAAATCAGAGAAATATAATATCTTTGTAACAGATTCCAAAACCACAAAAAAGTGATGCATTACCTGGTACTTTTGGTACACCCAGCCTCTCACAGAAAGCATTGCAAAAGTGGTTACAGTTTTTTGACAGAAGGTCATATGAGTCTCCAGGCCACTCTCGGCGAAGTTCCCTCAATATCTGATTTACTTTCAAGATTGAACAGTTTGTCGTTCCCAGAATGATACACTCTCGATAGGTATACATGGGATTTTTACTTGGTGGACAACTAAAAACTCCAGTACCATTTTCACAATACCCAAACGACCATTCTTCTTCTCCATATACCTGTCAAAACAGAGCTAAAGCATTAATATCAAAAGTATGAACATTTGTATTTACTCTTATATATCTAGTAGGTTATCAAAATGTTCATCTGACCATGAATCCATGTTAGTGGGAACCATGTCAGAATTTGTTTTGATAGATTTTGTTAAATTTTGATAACATTAATGGGCATAATATGGAGTCGCAAGTTTCCTTTTTAATTAGAAGAATTTCTGGTTGGCACATTTGTAAATATCCAAGTAGGCCAGGTCAAAATTTTGAAAGTCAAAAATGAAATTCAAATATGTTCTAAAAATGAAATTCAAACTAAGTGTAAGATAAATTGTACAGTGGGAAGGAAATAGACTCTAGATATTATTAAATTAGATGAATTATTAAACTAATTTTTTTTTAAAAAAAACTTGGACCAGGATGAAATGAATTAGTGCCAAAGCAATCAGCTATGCTCTTCAAACAGGGAGGTAATGATGTAACTGCATTTTAGATCAAGGTAATGAAACATAGCTATAAGACATGTTAAGAACTCAGTAAACACTTCATGACTTGCTTATAATGGAAGTAGACCAAACATGCAGGTGAAAGAAGATTGCCAGTGATTAACCAATAGGCATGGGAGGTGGTCCTAAGAGTGATTGGTAAACATATTCCAACCAGAAAAATTTCCAATTATCCTAAATGAAATCAGGTCGAATATAGAAGTAGCAGGTATCTTTAGAAATTCAACAATATTAGAAATAAGAAAAGCTTTTTATCTTATACTATCCTCATCACTGATCCCAAGAAATGTGGGAATGTTGAGGTGGCAAACAATAACTCAAAGGGCTGCTAAAATGGTTGATAAAGAGATAATGAATTTTTTTCAGCCATCTCATACAATATTTTCCTCCAATTTTAGTATGGCATGCTAACAAATTTGATTTATGATCAATCTTTTCAAAAAGAAGATTGGATTGAGAATGGTCAAATGATGACCTAGGGCAATGACGAAAACAAGGATTCATATTGGAATCAGAAAATTTGTCAACTTGTGGATAAACATGTCAGCTGCCGTTTTCTGCAGACATATTTTGAGCTAGACATTTCTATTGGAGGCATGTGTGTACTCATTTCAAGGCTGACTTCAAATCCTACAAGCATTTCCTTCTGCACATAGATAGTTTAGTCATTATGAAGGTCAAGACTTGCAAAAAATTTCAGTGCAAAAAATTAAGAAAGCCTTTTAGTTCTTTTGTATTGAATGGAGGTATAGATAAAATCCTTGAGTTTGCAGGCAATTGACAACTGTCAAAGTTGATTTATGAGTTGTTTAATAATGTGTTTTCTTCGATTGATGTATAAATTTATCTTCTCATGGTGCATTCCATAAGCCTTAAGGGAAAACCCTAAGGGCCCTACACTTTTGGTTCAATGTTTTTGGTGATAGAGCTTAGCTGATTGGGCATGAGATCATGGACACGTTTGCACACACCCATTAAACTGTGTGAATTATTTTATGGATTCATATCCATTTGAACTTGCAATTTGAAACCAGATTATTAAAGTGTGAGCATCAATTTTAGAACACATCATAGGATGAACAGATGTTTGTCTTGGTGCACTAGAAGAATGTCGGAGCCAGAGGTCTTGCTACAGCTTAAATAGTTTAGTTGACCCTTTTAATTTGTTTTAAAGGACATATAGGACTAAAATGGGCACCCTCCGCCTCCCCTGACATGATTGCCAATATGTTCGCCATGATTGGAAATGTTGTCTTGCTATCTTGTGGTGATCATTTACAGTTTGCTGATTCACAGAGGGAAAATTCAGGTTGATAATCAATTGTACATGTCCCCAAAACAATTGATTAGATCATACACCAATCACTTATGATAATGGAAAGCCATCAAAATGGTGCAAATTCAAATTGCACATTACTAACAGACACACCACATAATCAGAAAATGTTTCAACCATACTCATCCTTCTCTGGATGCACTAACAATAAATAAGTGCTATCAATTTTTGACCTCTACTCAATAATAATTCCATCACCTTTGCATAATCACCAATCCTCACAGCGTGCATGCCACCAAAGTCTTTTGCCATTGCCCATATCCATGCTCTCCTTTCAAAATTCATATCAGTATAATACTAGTGCCTTAATTACATCTCGCAACTCGTTCTGCCCTTCAAGCAAGGTATCACATAACTCAACGAAAAGAAATCGCTTTTGAGTTCAAAAAGATTGCCTGACAGAGCAGCAAGTATCAGTACTAATGCAACTAAAATTGCGCATCAATGAATCACTCGGTCTTCTTCTAAACCAGTAAAAAAGATTTCGGACCATCTTTACCTGAGCATGTAACAAATACAACATCCCGGAGTCAAACACCTCCTAGCAAGTTTGAGCAACAAGAAATCTAAACCCTAGATCTCACCCTAGCCATCTCAAATCCCCGAGATTTCTTGATTAAAAGAATTAAAAGGGGGAAATAAAGGAAAGAGGGGAGGACCTGAACGGCGCTGTGGAAGACGCCGCCGAGGCCGATGCGGTCCTTGAAGATCCGGTTGATCTGGAGGATAGTGTTGTTTGTCTTCTCGGATCCGCTGTTGGTCACGTCGTACACGTGCAGCACCACCTCCTTCATCTTCTCTTCCTCCTTCCTCTTCTCTCTCTCTCTCTCTCTCTATCTCCCGTTTGTTAATTTGCCTCTACTTCTTTCTCCGTCTCCCTCACCTCTGATAACACTCGTGAGAAGAGGAAGGACGGGAGACTAGAAGAGCGTGGATGGCTCGGACTAGTATAACATCCGAACAGAGACGATCGCATTCGATGCGAACAAGAATTCGCCGCCACCGCCACAGCCGCCGCCTCCGGGGATTACGCCAAACGCCACCGCGGGTTCCTCGTTGCCTTCTCCGATTTTCGTTCCCTATTTTTATGTTCTCGGAGACAGCGATCGCCGGGTTTTTTTTTTTTTTTCTTTATTTTTTTTTCCCTCTTTCTTTTAATACAAGCAAGCGGATGGATTGCAATGATTAGACCCTTTACACCTTGTCCTTCTTCTGATGACTCGCGGAAGAGCTTAAGCTGTTAAATTGTTTCGCAGGTGGGGGTCAAGTTTCCCCGGCCGACGTCGGTTATTAAAACCCTGATTTTAATTATAAAATCTTATAGGATCTTGATTTAAATCTTAAAATCGTCAGGATTAAAATGTTAACGGAGGATTTTATAATTTTATTTAAAAAATTAAATCTTGAATCTATTAGTCAAATATTTAAATCTTAAAATATATTAAAAAATCCTTTAATTTTTTTTTTTAACTTAGGCATGTAAGCCGTAAATCATGTTAAAAAGTTAATGGTACTTATCATCATCATTGAAATGTATATGTGGCTTTGTAACAAGAAGTTTATAATATATCATTTATATTTTATTTAATCTAATTTAAATTTTTATTTTTTTTTAGTATCAACAACAATAAAGACTTAACCTCAAATCAGTTAGAATTAACTCAAATACTTATTAATATAATTATTGTTTATAAAAATAATATATAAATTTAATAATTTTTATAGTTATAAAGCTACGCCATTGCTATGTCAAAGTTTTATTATTGTTGTAATCGTATAATTTTTTTAATTATAATTTATTTATTTTTAAATTGATATTATAATTTATAATTAATTTATAAATATTAATTTATTGTTAATAAATGGAATGCAAGGATTTAAATCTTGATCTTACTTTTAAAATTTTTTTGTTTGTTTATATATATATATAATATTTATTATAGAGTATAAAATGATTTGATATGATTGGTCTTTTGAATGAAACCTCGATTTTGATAACCTTATTAGCTGCATATATTAGCGAATGAGAATCGATTCCTCCTTTGATCTAAGGAATATGCGATGATATACTCTTTCTATACGAGATCTGTGTACATTGATGATGAAAAGTTCCCTGATTTATGATAACAAAGAAATGAAGAATATATAACGTATAATCTCAGTGAGAGTTTCCTCTCTAAAATGATAGCTACCTTTCATCTGTCCACAAATCAAGTGCAGGGCTTTGTAAGTGGAAAAAACTATTAGTAATTAAGACTAATCATATAGTTCACATAAGTTGACAGGCCGAGGAGAAAGATGGTTAAGCCTCTATTTGGATGGAGAGAAAATTAAGAAAGAAAATTAAAAAAAAAATAGAAGAAAAAATAAAATTTATCTTGTTTCGATAGAAAGAAAAGTAGAGAGAAAAGAAAATTAGAAAAAATAGAGGAAAAAAAGTGGTGAGCCCACATAAAAGTTTTTTCTTAGATTTCGGAGAGAAAACTCAAAAGTGCTCTTCATTTTTTTTCATTCTACTATTGACCTTCTAAAAAAAATAATTGATGCATTTTTTAATCATTTATAATAAGGATATTATTGTCATTGTAAATTATCATCTTTTTTTTCCTCTCTATTTTTCTCACTCATCCAAACAGAATGAGAGAAAATATTCTCTTCAATTTTCTTTCCTTCCACTTTTCTTTCCTTCAATTTTCTTTTCTTTCACTTTTCTCTCCATCCAAACAGAACATTAAAACAAACATAATTTAGGTTTCCAGCAGCATTGTCAAAGAAATGATCAAGATAGAGACTAGTTGATGGGTCAAATCTAACACTTATTCTAAACATTGCAGTTATCTTTATATTTAGAATCATTAAAAGAGCAAAAATAATGTATTGTTGGACCATGTAAGATGCCCACACATAGTCTTATATGGACTCTTCGTATCCTAATACTAAGAGTGAAATTCTTCGTAATTTGCTCAGCCTTCTCCCATGCCTATAAGAGAAGAGCAGACAGTCTTCTTGAATAAGAGGCTAAGATACGGAAACAAATAAGCCTCCTTTCCTTTTTTTTCTCTCAGCAGCACAGTGACTTAAGGGTGTGGATACATTAGAAACTCTACTAGCTCTCGACAGCCGACAATCCATTACTTTCATTACCGTTGAAATGAGATAAGTCCCTATTTTAGACACCTTCATGTATAAAAACCTAAACAAGTGAGAAAAAGCCAATAAAACTTAAAATTAGCATTCAACGTTTGAGATTGCAATGACGTTCAATATTTAAATTGCATCCTTCAAATAGCCTTTGCTCTGCTCATTTAAGTAGTGTTTGAATGTCAAAAAGTTATTCTGGGAATAGAAATACGAATTCCCTAGGAATAGTTTATTTCCCTTGTTATTCCATATTTCTGTTTGGATGAAAATATGGTATTCCATATTATTTCAGTACAATTAATGCAATGTTATTTCAAATGGTGTTTGGATAACATAAGAATAAGCATGTATTCCACTAGAATAGATGAATTTTTTTTAGAAATCCCAAACATACCTCTTGATCCAATAGAAGAAAAAATGGTTTATCAATTTAATTTTTAATGTAATTACTTAAATAAATTATTTTTTATTAATTAATAAATAAGAATTAAGACTCTAGGCCCATCAAATTCATCAACATCTTCATGCATTGAAAAAACATGAATTTTTTTTTACCAAGTATAAAACTTAAATAATTAATAAATTATAGCAATTTATAATTAATATTCAAGAGTTGAATAATATATAATATTGATAATATATATTATAAATTCAAAATAGTTGAGATCAAAATAATTAATAACTTTATTTTTATATTATGCATAACTTTTAAATATTGTTTAAGTATGTGCCAAAAAAATAATACTACTTACAAAAGTTTTATTTTATTTTAATTTTTTTAATAACAACCTTCATGTGTTTTGAAAAATGGCTATAAGCCTCTAGGAAGACATCATTCCTACCAATTTACTTATGCAAAAAAAAGTTAGGAAAAAAATCAAAGAATTCTGCTGCATTACATCATAGAAGGCAGTAGAGTATCACATCTCCAAGATTTCGCAGCATCCAAAAAAACATCAAATATTCAAATTAGCTGGGCTACCAATATCACTTCTTTCCCATTAATTGTCCCTTGTCTCCTTAAAAAAAAAGCATGAAAAAAAAGAGTTTTACCAACATCAGCTGAAAATGTTAAAGAAGACAATAGCCATAGAAAAAAAGCAAAGGGCTACAGCTGAAAATGTTTGATTAACTATTTTGTATCTTAGGAAATGGATTGCTATTTTCAAATTTACTTTCTGGACAATGAATGAAGCATCGGGTTGTAATACTAATCGATTGCTTTCAAAATTAGATTGATTAAGTGGCTTAAATAGGGCAAATGAAGAGATGAGAAAAGATAATCATTGATTAAGATATAAGCAAAAGAAAAGATACCTTAACCTACTTATCAGATTATGAGAAACTTTCTTTTCCATCTTTATGATAGGTTTACAATTATCATTTAGATGTGGTAATCATCTTATCCCTATATTTTATATTTTATTGAACTATATTGAAATCTTCAACCAAATAAGTAGCTAGGATGGCCATGGTTTTGCAGGAAGGGCATTTTCTCATGAGAATAGAGTACCCATCAAACGGGACTAAAATTCTAGTAAATAATATCCTTTCTCTCTTTATATTGCATGAAACATATTGGTGACATTTCATCACATAATAAAATCATACTTAGCCAAAAAATAATCTAGACAAATCTAATATAAATATAATAAAGCTAAAAATTTTTGTCCTTTTGTATCGCGTGTCAACCATCATTTGACATCCTTAAATGTACTTTTTTTTTTTTCTTTCACAAGATATTCTCTTTTTACTAAAACCAAAGATTTTCTTAACTATATTAAATATATTTATTCATTATATTCTCTTTTGTACGACACTTAATAGTTCGTACCGAATCAAAAGTTTATATTTCTTTTCATCACATCATATCATTAAAATCATTCAAATATTTAATTATTTAACATTTAAATAATATATATGTGCGTAGATGAACAGCGTGAAAACCTAAAGCAAGAGCATATATTTAGTATATAATTGGATTGTCGAAGGGCTAAGCTAATGCTAAAGCTCTAACGATATGGACCGGCAGGTTCATTTCGTTTCAAGAAAGTAAGACGAATAAAATTTACATCAACTTGGATCATCATAATCTAAAAAGGAATCCAATTAGTGCCTTATCTTTCTTATTTTACTACATATAAACCACTAACGAACTCCCAATTATCCGATATGATACAATTGGGAGGGGTAATTGATCACAACCATCAGGCAAAATTCTAGAGGTAGCCCCCACATATTCAAGAGGTGGCTTCCATCCCCTATGGATGTAGCACTTTGTCTTATGTTGCATTTAGCTCCTGCACTTTCGACTGGTGCGAGGCTCTTATACCATATTGTAACGATCCGGATCCACGGGTCCGTTTCTTACAAGAAGCAAAACGGATAAGGTTCATACCAACTTGGGTCATAAATATTATAAAAATTATATACTCCATATTATTTAATAAATAGATGATTATAAAGTTATCTTAAAAATATTAAATTTAAAAACCTTTTATCTTAGTTCTAAATTTAAATCAGATCAATGTAAAATTTTCAAATTTTAACTTTTTATCTTATTATTATTATTATTTAAATTAAATCAAATTAGTGCAAAAAAATATAATTTTAAAATTTTTATCTTATTTTTATTTTTAAAAATTTAAATCAAATCAGTATAAAAGAAGTCTAAAAAATATTACTAAATATTCCTTGCCACCGCACATGTCCTTCGCACCGTCCCCACAACAACGCGTGGGCCAGCATGTTTTGGAATCTACTCATTAAGCCGTGACTTCCATCTCAGCCACCGCTCATGGCCTTGGCATGCGGTCAGTTTCAATCCTATGCATCAACGCTGTAACCCCAATTTTGGAATCTCTCGTTAACACCTCACACACGTACTCTCCCTCCCCCCTCCCCTGATGTTTGGTCTGGCGTCGATCTGAGCACCAGACCGTAAAATTCCATATCAACTAAACCCCAATTTCTCTCATTTTAATCGGTTCTTCTTAGTTTCGTGCGAGATATGAAGACGGAGAAGTTCCGAATCCGCTCATTTTCCCTCAATTTCTCAAGGCACGACAGCCCTGTGAATTCGCCGTCCTCTTCCAATTCGATCCTTTCTTCAGATTTCTCGATTTTATTTTAATTTTTTTTTTTTCAAATTTCACTTTGGATCAATATTATATTTAATTATTGAACGCTCGATCCGAAGATTTAAAGTTATATTTTTATTGTTTTGCTGCTTAATCTTTGGATAGGATTAGGGTTTCAGGATCTAAATAGGGGTTGGGTTAAAAGCTAGGGCCTTTTCTGTTTAACAAATTAATTTGAAATAACCTATCATTCTTGGAAGAGGTCTCCGGTGCATGCACCATATGCTAGAAAGGCGGTTTTTTTTTTTTTGGTACAAGCACATTCATCTAGTGCGAGTCAGTCCAAAAAAGATTCAAGTACAAAATTTGCTTCAAAGGAATAGGGCAGGGATCGCCAGCACTCCATATCCACGATCCGGCATGCTGGGCCACAAATGATGCAACCCAGTCCGCTGCCACATTGGCCTCCCGGAAGATATGGCGGATCTGGACACTATCCACATCCCGCAGCATAGACCAAATATCCCTAAAGATCAGATTGGTATGACCAGAAGGGCAAATCACCTTCTTCAGCCAAGAGATGACCGTCATGGAATCACCCTCGATGAAGAGCCTCTGAACGTGAAGAGTACGAACAGCAAATGAAATACCCACCCAGGCCGCATGAAGCTCAGACATGGGGACAGAGGAGTCTAGAGAGCCAAATCCTTTAGCTGCCAATAAATCACCATGAGTACCGCGGATAACAAGCCAGATCCAGCAGCTCTACACGGACACTCCCGTCAAAGTTGAGTTTGACCACCCCTGGAGGAGGGGGTTCCCAAGAAATGAAAACCGTTTGCCGGTTCGCTGCCGAAGCAGCAGGGGAACCCCAGAGGCCAAAGGTGTCAAAGCCAACACGGGCATAGTCCGCCATCAAGAGTCTAATCTTCCTCACAATGCTAAGAGTGGAAAGATTTTCTCCAGTAAAGATGAACAGATTCCTGGACAGCCAGATCTGGTACGCCGTAGTAGCCCACAAACCTTTCTTCTGAATGGAGCACTGCCGGAGATCAGAGAGAAAGGAAGAATGATGAGAGCCCAAGTCATCCTGGCTACTAGTGTAACCTATCATGATCCAGACCTGTCTAGCTCTGGGGCAGCCAAAGATAGCATGATCAGAAGATTCCTCCTCCAGAAAGCATAAAGGATAGGTCGGCTGAATAGATAAGCCCCTACGCGAAAGAAGACCACAAGTAGGGAGACAGTCCCACATGAGCTTCCAAATGAACAGCTGAACCCTGGGGATAATAGGAAGCTTCCAAATCCAAGCAGCATTAACCGAGCGCTGGGACTGAGGCCTAAACAAGTTGACCAGATCCCTAGAGGGGGCCTTAGAAAGACAGGTTCTCTGCCAGATCCTGGTGTCCGAAGAGTGTTCAGAGATAAGAGGCATCGAGACAATCCGACGAGAGAGATCCAATCCAAAGAAACTGGTCACCAAGGGGATATGCCAAGCTGGGGGATCAGAGGAGATCAAATCCTTAACCCTTAAGTTAGATGGGACATCAATGCTGATGAAGGATGGCCACCTAGAAAGAGGAAGCTCAGCAATCCATGAATCCTGGACAACATCAATCGATGAGCCATCTCCAATCATCCACGAAGTATGCTCCAAATAGTCTGACCATAATGACAAACCGCCTTCCAGAAGGAGGAACAACCATGAGGCGGAGAAATAGACGAGTCAGACGACCAATCACCATACCTCGATCGCATCAGCGAACTCCAGAGGCAATGCGGCTCCAGAAGGAATCTCGAAACATGTCTAGCAAGAAGGGCCTCTCGACGAGTAATAAGAGACTAAATGCCAAGACCACCCTCTTGGATAGGCATACAGACCATATCCCAAGATAAAAGATGCATCCGTGACCTCCTTGCATAGAAGCCCACAGAAAGTCACGAAAGCATTTTTCAATCGTCTTCAGGCAGGTAATAGGAATAGCAGCATTCGACATAAGATACAGGGAAGAGAGGACAGAACCGAGCGAATAATAATGACCCTGGCCATCATCGAGAGATTAGTGACCTGCCAGCTCTCTATGCGCTGACGAACCTGCCTCTCAATCGCTGCATAATCAGAACATCGGGGATGTCTCCCAGTTATGGGAATCCCCAAATACATAAGCTTATCCGCCTGAGAAGTAATACCTGACAACTGAATAATGACTTCTCTGGTGGTCCTGGGAGTCTTCGGGCTGAAACATATAGAGGATTTGAGAAATTGACCTTTTAACCCGAGGCCTGACAATAGCTCTGGATAATAGTATGAAATGACGCAGCATCTATAGAGGCCCTGCCCAACAGAATACAGTCATCAGCAAAAAGTAGGTGAGAAACGGAGGGCCCCTCAGACTCGGCCATAAAGGGAGTGATCCGACGATCAATCTGAGCCTGACATAAAGCACGAGAAAGATCATCCGCAGCCAATAAACAACAATGGAGATAAAGGGCAGCCTTGTCTAAGACCCACAGAGGAGCGAAAGAACTCAGACGGGCTACCGTTGACGATCAGAGAAAAAGAGGGCCTTTCAATACAGGCCATAATCCATTCAATAAACAGACCATCAAACCCAAACTCCAAAAGAGTGCGATACAAGAAGGCCCAGCACATACGATCATAAGCACGCTCCATATCGAGCTTAACGGCCATAAGACATCGGCTGACCGGGGCACGCTGAAGGTCATACATAAACTCCTGGGCTATAAGGACGTTATCAGAAATAGACCGTCCTCTGATAAATGCCCCTTGCTCCACAGAGATGAGGCGAGGGATCACCACAGCAAGGCGGCTAGCTAAAAGACGAGCACAGACCTTGTACAATGTAGTGCAAAGACTAATCGGCCGAAAGTGCTGCGGGAGGGAAGCATCCACACGCTTTGGCACCAAGGAGATATAAGTCTGATTTCAATCTAAAGGAATATGTCTAGCATGGAAAACGTCCAGGATAGCCTGAACAACCTCCTGTCCGATAATGTCCCAATAGTGACGAAAGAAGAATGGCGGGAACCCATCAGGTCCAGGGGCCTTATCCGGACCAAGCTCCCAAAGGGCCTCCCTAACCTCATCAGCAGAAATCGTCCGAATAAGCATGTCATTATCCATAGAGGAGACCTTCCTGGCCTCCGGAACCTGCACAACCGGACCTCCAACACCTGAAGACTCAGTCCATCTAGACTGGAAGAAATGAAGAAGAAGATCCCGGATAGAGTGGAAATCCTCCCGAATATTCCCCTCATCATCAACTAACCTCCGAACCCTATTACCAGCCCGCCTCTTTAGGGTAGCCTGATGAAAGAATCTGGTGTTACGATCCCCATCACAAATCCATTGGACCCTAGACCGCTGCCACCAGTACATCTCCTGCTGACGGAGAAGGGAGTGATGACGAGCAAGCAGCTCCCTCAGCACCGACATATCCGAATCAACCAGAAAACCATCCTGATCCTCCTTAGTCTGTAAGATAGTGATGTTCTCTTCAACACTTTCAACTTGTCTGACCAGATCCCCCACCTCCATTCTGTTCCATCTGGACAGCCGATGCCTAGCCATCCTAAGACGGCGAGAAAGCCGGTAAACAGCATTACCCCTAACAGGAGTATGCCAGATCTGAGAAATGATGGAACGAGCACCAGGATAGCCTGTCCAGAATTTCTCAAATCTAAACTGTTTCCGCATAAGCTGATCAACCTCAGTGGAAATCATTATCGGGCAGTGATCAGAAGCAATCCGAGGCAGGTGAGTGACAGATACCATCGAGAACCTCTGGAGCCACTGAGGATTAGCCATAGCTCTGTCAAGTCTTTCCCAGACCCGGGCCGACCCCTGGCGGTTGTTACACCAAGTGAATTGTGGCCCCCCAAATCCCAAATCCATCAATCCAGAGGAAGCAATAAAGGTTCTGAATTCCAAAATATCAGCTGAGCCAGTAACTCATCGACCTCCACGTTTCTCTTTAGCCTCAGTGATACAGTTGAAATCCCCCGCAACAATAGTCGGATACCCCTGAGCAAGGAGCGAGAGTAGCTCCGACCAGAGAACCCTTCTCATCCGATAGTCGTACTGGCATAAACTGCTAATAGAAGCCAAGGATCAGAAGTCCCCTCAGTAACAACAAGACTAATAAGCTGGTTACATTGATGAAAAGCATCAATCGTAACAGCAGCATCACGCCAGATAGCCAGCATGCCTCCCGCCAAACCTTCAGCCTCCACAGCATAAGAAGACCAGGATCGGGCAATCTGTCTACGAAATCGAGCAAGACTATCACCCGACAACCTGGTTTCTAAGAGAATACAAATATCAAATTTATGTAACAGCAATAATCTACTAAACGAGGAGCGAAAAGAAGGCTTTCGAGCTCCTCGTACATTCCATACTAGAATCTTCATTTACAAGGTGGAGGAAACTGGGACCCTTCCCTGGTCCTCCTTCATAACACAATCTACAATATCCCCATCCAATAAAGTGTCTACTGGAGACAATAAAGAGGAGAGGCCGATAGGCCCTCCCCTGCAATACCCTCCTCATCAGCCTGGGGACCCTGAGTACAGACAGCATCGATCGAAATAAATCCATCTCCCCCTTCTGAATGTGACAACACCAGAACCTGGGGACCTTCCTGACTGCTAGGAGGCTGATTCGCCTGGGAAGGAGAGCTTCTGAACACCCCCACACTCATGGCAGAATGAACCTTCCCTTTGCCTTTATGCTTATCCAACTTAGGAATAGACCTTGGTGGCAGCGATACCTTCGATCTTGCTCACTTGAGAGGAGCTGGATAGGCATCCTTACTTCCCAACTGGACCTCTCCACCAGCAGCCGATGCAAGAGCAGCGAATGGATTAGCTGAAAGATCAGAATGAACCTCTCCACCACCCAAATTGTCACCCATTTCAGCATCCAATAGGGAATGTTCAGAATGAACAGTGCCGGCACGCCCCTTCAGCACCGGCACGCCATCCTTCCCAGAAACAGGTGCCTCCGCTTCCACCATTGACTGGGCCTTCCCCTTAGCCAAGCCTGCAGCTTTGTTCGTCGCCGGTGAAGGTCTCCGGCGAACCATCTTCACCGGAGTAATCCAAGCATCAGGCCTACTGAAACCCTCACGAAAGCCATCCTTTCCCTTAGGAGAAGCAGGGGAAGAAGATGAGGGAGCCGAAGAGGACTTCACCTGAGCCTTACCCTTGTCAACCTTCAGAGGACCTGGAGCTGCCTTCCGCTGACGGACTGCAACCAACCATGGCCCAAAAGCAGGTACCGCATCAGCGTCGCCGTCTACAGACGTCTCCGGATGCAAGCAGGGGACCCCTAGATGAAGAGAACCACAACGGAGGCGATTTACTGCCAGAAAGGAAGATAGCTCCCCTGAACACGGACTCCTGGGCGAAGAGGGCGACGAAGATCGATCCTCAGACAAGCCCGCGCGAAGCCCCCTCTGTTCATCGCCTTCGTCGCAGCATCAACACAAACAAATTCACCAGCTGGTTCCAGAATCGCTCTGATGAAGGCCTCCTTCCAAAGTTCAAGAGGTAAATTAGGCAATCGAACCCATACCAAAACATAGGGATCAAATCTTCAGCAGGGATGAACTCCGCTCGCCAGGCCTCTGTTCCAACCAGCTGACCGTTCACCACCCAGGGCCGATGCAGAGCCAAGTTTCTGGCTTCCAGGGAGGCAAACCAGAAAATATGGCATCTAAATGCCAGACTGAGAGGAACAATCTCACCAGGAATGCCGGCCCTTCTGAATTCCCTGATCACAGCTTCAGCCGGAATCCATTTGTTGTACGTCCGAGCGAGAATGGCAGTGTTCTGCCAGCATGCCACCTCTGCTTCAAGCTCCGCCGCTGGGATGCAGACCACCTCAGGGAAAGAGACTTCGAGCCTCGCCACAACCGCCGGCAAGGGAGCAGACGAGACCCACTGAAACCCCTCCTCCAAACCTCTCTTCCCAGAACTCCGGCCACCTACAGCCGAATCAGAAGCCATGGGAGAAGAGAGGAAGCCGGACGGAACTAACAGTGAGCTGGAGAAGCCAAGAAGACTCAGATCGCCGGAGAATCAAGAACGACAACGTCGGATCACGAATCTTAAAGCACGGACATTAACCAGCGCCAGAGACCTTGGAAGCACGAATTTTAAAGCAACACAGAAAAAAAGGCGGTTTTAATGGATGGTGCATGCACTAACCAGCATGCACCAGCCACATATGATGCACGCAATAATTTAATGGGCCATATAGCATGTACGTTCACATGCGCGCATAATTATTGGATTATTGCATATACGCTTGCATGCATGAGTAATCAACTTTTTCGTAATAAATTTGATGTAGAAAACATGCACTGTACACAGTTATTGATTACGCATGCATAACGCATATTGATGACGCTAAGTCACCTTTCTCAAACGTCAGGAAAGACGGACGTCCTTCTCCTCGAAGTCCTACAAGAAAAGTCCCCGGAGACCAGTGGCGCCGGTTGGGACCCTCCGACGATCAAGTCAGTCACTTGGGCTCGACAGAGAACCGCTCCAGCGAAGAAGAGCTGAGGCGGTTAGGGTTTTTTGCTGGGAGAAAGAAGCTCCGAAAAACCAGAGTTCAGATCCCACTTACAGCGCTAGCACGTGCCTTATATTTGTCTGAATACCTTATCTTATTATTTTGGGAGATCGCCTTCGTACCATCGCTACGCGCATCGGAGACATCCTGTACCGTTCGCTGATGTGATATCATACGTGTCCAGCGGCCGCGAAGGCATGCAGTGCGCGCCGTCGGCTGATATGACCGAGCGTAGTTGCAAGTAGTAGCGAATCGTACGCCGTAGCAAGACATGGCCATGTACAGGGACATGCAATGCCCCATACGCCGTTATGAGGTATGGCCTTCCGCAACGGGGCGCAATCACGGACGTACTGAGAATCACGTGTGAGCACCGTGCGACCTGATAGTTGTCATTTTCTTTGGCAGTTGAGTTGCATGCTGATCGCTGATGACTCCCCACCTTGAGGCCGGAGGGGGTCCCAGGGGTGGGAGAACGCTGGCGCACCCCGAGGTCGGTGAGGGTCACGGGGTAAGGAAATGCCAGTGCACCCCGATCCCGAGGGGGTCCCGGGGTCAAGGACTGATGGCCCCACCCCGCGACCCCGAGGGGGTCCCGGGGGTGGGGGAATACTGATGCACCCCGACCCCGAGAGGGTCCCGGGGTCAGGGACTGATGGCCCCACCCCGCGACCCCGAGGGGGTCCCGGGGGTGGGGGAATACTGATGCACCCCGACCCCGAGAGGGTCCCGGGGTCAAGGACTGATGGCCCCACCCCACGACCCCGAGGGGGTCCCGGGGGTGGGGAAATACTGATGCACCCCGACCCCGAGAGGGTCCCGGGGTCAGGGACTGATGGCCCCATCCCGCGACCCCGAGGGGGTCCCGGGGGTGGGGAAATACTGATGCACCCCGACCCCGAGAGGGTCCCGGGGTCAGGGACTGATGGCCCCACCCCGCGACCCCGAGGGGGTCCCGGGGGTGGGGGAATACTGATGCACCCGACCCCGAGAGGGTCCCGAGGTCAAGGACTGATGGCCCCACCCCGCGACTCCGAGGGGGTCCCGAGGGTGGGGAAATACTGATGCACCCCGACCCCGAGAGGGTCCCGGGGTCAAGGACTGATGGCCCCACCCCGTGACCCCGAGGGGTCCCGGGGGTGGGGAAATACTGATGCACCCCAACCCCGAGAGGGTCCCGGGGTCAGGGACTGATGGCCCCACCCCGCGACCCCGAGGGGGTCCCGGGGGTGGGAAAATACTGATACACCCCGACCTTGAGGGGGTCCCAGGGTCGATAGCTGCCGTTACCTTCTATTTTGACGACGCGGGATCAGTCATATCAGATGCCCCCTCGCCCCTGGGGCGAAGCGGATCCCACCGCTGAGGCTCAAGGGGCGTTCTCCACGTGGCTGATCCCCGTCCTTGTCTTTTATGCGGACAGTGCGGGGAATGTAAGGAGGCGGCCTTCCGTACACTGCCTGCCGCGATCGCCCTCGAGAGTGAGGACTGGCTCTTCGGGGCTCGCGCGAAAAGCCGCATCATCATTTCCTTTCATTACGGAGACATCAACGGGGTCCCACCACTGGCTGGGGGCGTGCCGCACCACGCGCCGGGGCGTTCCTCGAGGCGAGCCAGCGTATGGCAAGGAGCCACGTGGCCAACGAGACATGGCGGGACGTTTTGAAAGCCTGATAAAGCTAAGTGAGGGGGGGTGAACTGACGCCATACCGCCTTCGCCATCGTCTTCTTCCTCGCTTACTCCCCAACTTCTTCTACAACCTGCGAGCCTGCGCCCAGTTTTTCCCCCTCCAGGTCAGCTTTTCCCATCTTAGACTCACCTCTTCGCTTATGAGTTCCCCCTCTTGGACCTCGGAGGACAGTTCTGAGAACCGTCCTCCCTCTGTGAGCCGTCGTATCTCTCCTACCCCTTCTCCCCCAGTTGAGTGGTCCTCTGATTCAGAGGACCGCGTCCCTCTGGCCCGGCGACGGGTCACCGGTGGAGCCCCATCGAGGGGCCGCCGGCTGGAGGCCGGTGCCTCCTCGAGGGCGGAGGAGTCCCCAGAGGGGACGGCCTCCACAATGACACGGTTGGACCTCGAAAGAATCCGGGCCCGCTATAGGATCCCCCGGGAGGTTAAGTTATTCCCGCCAACCCCGACGACAGGGTCATCTCCTCCCGACCCGGTCGGGTGGCTCTTTACGAGATCTGCTTATAGGCGGGTCTCCGCCCTCCCTTTCCCCCTTTCTTCGTCAATCTTTTTGACTTCTATTCCTTGACCCCTTCCCAGTTAGTTCCAAACTCTTATCGTGTTGTTAGCGCTTTCGTCATTCTCTGTCACCACCTAAACGTCACCCCCCAAATCAGCCTGTTCCGATCTTTCTACTCCCTCCGGGCCCAAAAGGATTGGTGGCTGTTTCAGCCCTGACCCAATAGGGTCCTAAAGCTCCTTCTCCCTTCATCGATTAAGGGATGGAAGTCCCGCTTCTTCTTTGCCAATGTCGATCAAGTCCGGCCCCAGTAGGGAGACCCCGACCTCCGGGGGAATGCCGTTGCGATCCAGCCTGGGGACCGAGATGCATTGGGATTACTGCTAGCCATCGAGATTCCCTGATACACTCTGTTGCTATCGGAGGACAACCTGGAGTCGGTAGGCCTCATCTCCCACTGGGGTAAGCCTTCTCCACCCTTAGCCAAAAACTTCGCTCCTTTGCCCCTCTCCTTCTTTTTCTTCTTTATATATATATATATATATATTTAAATTTTATTCTGAAAACCCAACTTATATCATGCAGCGATGAAGATACCGGCGGCAAAGCTGTTGAGAGCCGCCTCCAAGAAAAGGGCCCGGGAAGGGCCATCCAGAGGTCGGCAGGCCCCAGCCCCGAAGCGCCCGATGGCCCGTGCCTCCCCTCCGACACAAGTCTCCCCACCCCCGGCTCCGCAAAATGTCCGGTTATCCCGGAGGTTGACCTCACAGTCGACACTCCACCAGAGGTGGGAATGACCGCGGGAGCTACCGCTGGAGAGCCAGTCGCGAGGGAGTCCATACCGGCTGAAGAGCTCCCGGCTCCTAGGGGATCGACCCCACCAGACGCCACCAGGGACTGGGGTGAGGGACCGTCTGGCCCCGCGAGTCCACCCTCCGAGGGGTCGCCCAGAGGTGGCCCGCGCAAGGAACCGGGGACAGCCGAGATGGCGGAGGGAGGCGAGGATGAGCCTGGGCCGCCCCGAAACTCCCTGGATGACGGCCGCTGGGCTGAGCGAGTCCTGGGCCCAATCTTTGATCCTAGGATCATTGAGGACCTCAGCCACCAGAGAGCGGGCGCATTCTTTCGGGACTCCTATGCCGCCGTCGTCAGGGTAAGCGATCTTCTTGCCCCTTACCTTTTGTTTTATATATATATACATTTTACCTCGCTGACCTGGGGCTCACACGTGCAGATCGCGCACTCCCTAAAGGCTGCCGGGGAGGTAATTCACGGAGGGAAAAATCTTCTGCGAGAGACGCAGAAAGAGGTTGAGGAGGCCCAGCGCCGTGCGGAGGCGGCCGAGAAGGCGCTGGAGTCGGTCAAAGACACCTGTGCGAGCGAGGTGAAGGCCGCCCAGAGCCGGGCGGAGATTGAAGCCGACCGTGCGCGCGCAACGCTCTCTCAAATGATGGAGGCTGTGAGCGCTGTCATGGCCAGAGACATGCACATCTCTGAGTTAACCTCAGCTCTCTGGGAGGCTGAAAATCGAGCGGGCGCGGCGGTGGAAGAGGCAAGAGCGGCGAGGGAGGAAACTTGCCGGTGCGAGGAGGAGGTAAGCCGCGCTCGGGAGGCTGAAAGGATCGCGGCGGAAGCCCTTGCCGCAGAGAAAACCCGAGCTGCTGGGCTCATAGAGGAATACAAGGCGTCCGGGCGCTTCGCAGACGACTTGGCCGAAGCTTCGGCAGCTGTATTTCTTGACGGGTTCCAGCACGGCAAAGAGAAGGTGGCCAGAGACCTGAACTTCCCCCGGGCCCTGGAGGTTGAACTGGAGCGGTTGTCAGACTTGGCCCCTTCTGATGATGAGTCCACACCGGCATAGCCGTGAGCTCGCACTTGTGATTTTGCTTTTTTCCCTCCTTATTTTTGTAAGCCCGACAACGTCGGCATTTTGTAGTCTCTTTCGATTAATGAAAATACTCTTCAAAATGCCTTCTGAATTGTCACTGACTTCATCGATTGATATGTAGCCTTATCGTCCCATTAGTTCTGATAGTTTCGGGGGGCAACTCCCCACCCAAACCATCCCACCCCAGCTGTTTAAACCCGAAAGTTAGAGCCAGGGAGGGTAGAGTTCTCGGAGCGGAAACGCTGCCGGTCAGAGGGTAGGTAGGTGGGCTCCTTGGGGCTATTGGCGCAACGCCCTGTCAAGTATCAAACCTTGTACTAAGTTGGCGTGTGGCTTTTGATGCCTACGGGAGTCGGCTTTTATCTGACCAGCGGGACTGTGCTGTCGGGTGTCGGGTCTTGGTTATGAAGAGCCGGTGGTGCACCGCTCCGCCAGCGGCTCACTGGGCTTTATGCCTGGCTAGTGCAGGGCTTTTGTTGTTGAGAGCCAGTGGTACACTGGGCTTTATGCCTGGCTAGTGCAGGGATTTGAGTGCCGACAGGGTGCCGGGCTTTTATTGTTGAGAGCCAGTGGCACACTGCTCTGCCAATGGTACACTGGGCTTTATGCCTGGCTAGTGCAGGGCTTTGAGTGCCGACGGGGTGCCGGGCTTTTGTTGTTGAGAGCCAGTGGCACACTGCTCTGCCAGTGGTACACTAGGCTTTATGTCTAGCTAGTGCAGGGCTTTGAGTGCCAATAGGGTGCCGGGCTTTTGTTGTTGAGAGCCAGTGGCACACTGCTCTGCCAGTGGTACACTGTGCTTTATGCCTGGCTAGTGCAGGGCTTTGAGTGCCGACAGGGTGCCGGGCTTTTGTTGGCTTTTGTTGTTGAGAGCCAGTGGCACACTGCTCTGCCAGTGGTACACTGGGCTTTATGCCTGGCTAGTGCAGGGCTTTGAGTGCCGACAGGGTGCCGGGCTTTTGTTGTTGAGAGCCAGTGGCACACTGGGCTTTATGCCTGGCTAGTGCAGGGCTTTGAGTGCCGATGGGGCGTCGGGTCTTTCTATGAAGATTTAAGTAGCTAAAATCGAATCTCGTTAATATTGAACAAGGGGCGAAAACCCAATCGAATACATGGATGGTACTTAACATGAAAGGAGGAATACATTACTGATAATATCGATGAAGGTTATCCGCATTCCACGTCCTAGGGAGTGGCGTCCCATCAAGTTCTTCAATTTTATAAGCTCCGTGGCGAAGCGTCTCGGTGATCCGGTAAGGCCCCTCCCAGTTTGGGGCTAACTTGCCTCCCTCAGCTGGCTTCGAGACCTCGGCCCGTCGAAGGACCAAGTCTCCCGGTAGGAACGTCCGGGGGCGCACGCGAGCGTTGTAGTATTTCGCGGCCCGATGTCGGTAGGCTGCCATTCGAAGCCGTGCCCGATCTCGCACCTCCTCCACTAGGTCGAGGTTGGCTCGCAGTTGGTCAGGGTTACCTTCCTCGCTATAGGCTTCCACCCGGGGGCTGGGCGCACCGATCTCCACAGGAATAACAGCTTCAGAGCCAAAGACTAAGCTGAACGGCGTTTCACCAGTGGGGGCTCGCGGCGTTGTATGATAGGCCCATAGCACGTTGGGGAGCTCCTCCACCCATCGCCCCTTGCAGCCATCTAGTCGAGATCTCAGCCCCTGGAGAATGATCCGGTTAGTCACTTCAGCTGCCCCGTTGGTTTGAGGATGCCCGACGGAAGTGAACCTCTGACAGATACCCAGCTCGGAGCAGAACTCCCGGAAAGGCGCATTGTCAAACTGCCGGCCATTATCAGTGACTAGTGTGCGCGGCAGTCCGAACCGATATATGATTGACTTCCAGAAGAAAGATCTCACTTTGCTTTCGGTAATCTTGGCCAGAGCCTCGGCTTCAACCCACTTGGTGAAGTGATCCACCACTACCAAGAGGAACTTCCGCTGCCTAGAGGCCGGGGGAAATGGCCCTAAGATATCCATGCCCCACTGAGCGAAGGGCCAAGGTGCTACCAAGGGGGTCAGGTGAGACGTCGGCTGTCGCTGGATATTGGCGTGACGTTGGCAGCTATCACATTTCTTGACAAGCTTGGCCGCATCTTCCTTCATCGTCAACCAAAAGTACCCCTGGCGCAGGGCCTTGTAGGCTAGGGCTCTGCCCCCCAGGTGACTCCCGCATACGCCTTCGTGGATCTCCCTGAGGATGTAATCCGATTCAGTTGGCCCCACACACCTGAGAACTAGGTATGAGAAGGATCTCTGATAAAGCTTCTCGTCCATCATCAAGAATCTCGGGGCCCTTCGCCTGAGCAGCTTGGCTTCAGCGGGGTTATCCGGGAGAGTACCGTCAGTCAAGTACCGGATGTAGGTGTCCATCCAGGAAGGCTCCTGCTCCACTGGCAATGCTTCATCCGCGGCCTCAGTGCTTGGGACTTGTAGGTGTTCCACATATGTCCTTCCAACGTCCCGTCGACCGAAGTGGCCAAGTGGGACAACGCGTCAGCCCTGGCATTCTTCGCTCTGGGGATATAGCTGACGCGGAAGTAAGAAAAACGAGACGCCTGGGACTGCACCTTGCTCAAGTAGCGGGACATGGTTGGGTCCCTAGCCTCGTACTCCCCGGCGATTTGCCCAGAAATGAGTTGAGAGTCCGTGAAGGCCCTCAGGCGCCCCGCGCCTAGCTCCTCAGCTAATCTCATCCCCGCCAGCAAGGCTTCGTACTCTGCCTGATTATTAGTTGCTAGAAACTGGAATCTGAGAGCGTACTCCACTACGTCTCCCTCCGGGCTCGCGAGAATAAGTCCAGCTCCGCTCCCTTGAGAGTTCACCGCCCCATCCACATGCAGGATCCAGTCCTCCGCCTCCTCAGATGAGGGAGAGTCCATACGCTCCTCCGGTCGCGCCTCCTCCATGTCCTTCTCGGTCCAGGAGCACTCGACCAGGAAATCCGCCAATACCTGGGACTTCATGGCTGACCTTGGCCGGATGGACAGGTCGAACTCACTTAGCTTAATGGCCCACTTGGCCAAACGGTCGAAGGTGTCGGGGCGAGACAAGATAGCTCGTAGGGGCTGGTCCGTAAGCACCACGATAGGATGAGCTTGAAAGTAAGGCTGAAGGCAGTAGAGTATCACATTTCTAAGATTTCGCATCATCCAAAAAAACATCAAATATTCAAATTAGCTGGGCTACCAATATCACTTCTTTCCCATTAATTGTCCCTTGTCTCCTTAAAAAAAAGCATGAAAAAAAAGAGTTTTACCAACATCAGCTGAAAATGTTAAAGAAGACAATAGCCATAGAAAAAAGCAAAGGGCTACAGCTGAAAATGTTTGATTAACTATTTTGTATCTTAGGAAATGGATTGCTATTTTCAAATTTACTTTCTGGACAATGAATGAAGCATCGGGTTGTAATACTAATCGATTGCTTTCAAAATTAGATTGATTAAGTGGCTTAAAATAGGGCAAATGAAGAGATGAGAAAATAATCATTGATTAAGATATAAGCAAAAGAAAAGATACCTTAACCTACTTATCAGATTATGAGAAACTTCTTTTCCATCTTTATGATAGGTTTACAATTATCATTTAGATGTGGTAATCATCTTATCCCTATATTTTATATTTTTATTGAACTATATTGAAATCTTCAACCAAATAAGTAGCTAGGATGGCCATGGTTTTGCAGGAAGGGCATTTTCTCATGAGAATAGAGTGCCCATCAAACGGGACTAAAATTCTAGTAAATAATATCCTTTCTCTCTTTATATTGCATGAAACATATTTGGTGACATTTCATCACATAATAAAATCATACTTAGCCAAAAAAATAATCTAGACAAATCTAATAAAATATAATAAAGCTAAAAAAAAATTTTGCCCTTTGTTATCGCGTGTCAACCATCATTTGACACCCTTAAATGTACTTTTTTTTTTTTCTTTCACAAGATATTCTCTTTTACTAAAACCAAAGATTTTCTTAACTATATTAAATATATTTATTCATTATATTCTCTTTTGTACGACACTTAATAGTTCGTACCGAATCAAAAGTTCATATTTCTTTTCATCACATCATATCATTAAAATCATTCAAATATTTAATTATTTAACATTTAAATAATATATGTGCGTAGATGAACAGCGTGAAAACCTAAAGCAAGAGCATATATTTAGTATATAATTGGATTGCCGAAGGGCTAAGCTAATGCTAATGCTCTAAAAATATTTTTAAAAATTATATACTCCATATTATTTAATAAAATATTAGATGATTTATAAAGTTATCTTAAAAATATTAAATTTAAAAACCTTTATCTTAGTTCTAAAATTTAAATCAGATCAATGTAAAAATTTTCAAATTTTAAGCTTTTTATCTTATTATTATTATTAAATTAAATCAAATTAGTGCAATATATATATATATATATATATAAAAATTTTTATCTTATTTTTATTTTTAAAAATTTAAATCAAATCAGTATAAAAGAAGTCTAAAAATATTACTAAATATTCCTTGCATGTCCTTCGCACCGTCCCCACAACAACACGTGGGCCAGCATGTTTTGGAATCTACCCATTAAGCCGTGACTTCCAATCTCAGCCACCGCCACCGCTCATGGCCTTGGCATGCGGTCAGTTTCTTTCTTTCTTTCTTTTATTATTATTATTATTATTATTATTATTATTATTATTATTATTATTATTATTATTATTGTTGTTGTTGTTGTTGTTGTTGTTGTTATTGTACAAGAGAAGGAGAAGAGGGCTTTATCAACCCATAGCTAAATTTTACGTGGCTCTATTTCCCATCAAAATATGTTTCATGCACGGTGTAGCCTGAGTAGGGGTGCAACTTAGGCCGGGTTCAACCCAAACCCGGCCCGCGGAACCCGATTTGCAGCAGTACTCAATTCTAATTTGCTTAACTCGAACCCGAAGGATTCAGGTTGAATCCGGACCGATTTGCAACTTAGGCCGGGTTAGGGTTGCAGTTAACCCGAACCCGAGAAATCCGAACCCGCAAATCCATAAGCAGCAGGCCCACTGGTGTTGTGGAAGTGATGATTTAGCCTTGTTTGTTAGGTTTAAAGTAAGTAAAGCTGACAATAGTTTTGTGGAAGTGATGATTCTTGGTATGAACATTCCACCAGAATCTTCATTACCATTTAAAATGAGCACTATACCTTTAACCATTTCATTTTATCATGTAATGTTGGTGGGCCAAACTAGTATCTTTATTTTTTTAATTATCTTTTTGAGACATTTGTAACTTCTAATATGAAGTTTACCAAAATTTTATGAAAGCATATGGAAAGAGGTGATGAGCAAAAAACTAAAACATTTGGTAAAGAGGTGATGAGTAAAAATTCAGAGAGCTTTGGATGGCGAATGCAGTCTCGCTACTTAGAAAAGATCTCTCATACCAGCCTTATGTGGTCTTTTAACTGGCTCTTTATATCGTCTCAATATTTTCTGCTTCCGAAGGATAAAGGTGACTTCATCAATGCATAGTGGCTATTTAAATGTTATGCAACATTTGGATTACTTTGGATATGTTTTGGTTTAAGAATATATATATTTTTTTTAGTCTTATGTAAAAGATGTATATTTTTAGACATGTAATTTGAAATGTGAAGCTTGTTTGTTTTAAACTTTAGCTTGTTTGTACAATGTAAAGCTTATTTGCTTCAAACTTTAGCTTATTTATGCAATGTTAAACTCGTTTGTTTCAGATTGTCATATATATTTTTTTCTATCAACCTGAATTCCAACCCGAAACTCAATCCGAACCCAATTTTAAAAATAGGGTTAGGGTTGAGATTTTACAAATAGGGTTAGGGTTAGAGTTAGGGTTGATATTTTACAAATAGGGTTAGGGTTAGAGTTAGGGTTGATATTTTACAAATAAGATTAGGGTTAGGATTGAAAAAAATTTAAGTTCATGAGCCCGAGTTACACCCTTAAGCATGAGATGTTATGAATGTATGAAGAAATCCCAACCGTCTGAGCGGTGGCATGCGGTCAGTTTCAATCCTATGCATCAACGCTGTAACCCCAATTTTGGAATCTCTCGTTAACACCTCATACATACTCTCCCTCCCCCCCTCCGTAAAATTCCATATCAACTAAACCCCAATTTCTCTCCTTTTAATCGGTTCTTCTTAGTTTCGTGCGAGATATGAAGACGGAGAAGTTCCGAATCCGCTCATTTTCCCTCAATTTCTCAAGGCTCGACAGCCCTGTGAATTCGCCGCGCGTCCTCTTCCAATTCGATCCTTTCTTCATATTTCTCGATTTTATTTTAATTTTTTTTCAAATTTCACTTGGATCAATATTATATTTAATTATTGAACGCTCGATCCGAAGATTTTAAAGTTATATTTTTATTGTTTTGCTGCTTAATCTTTGGATAGGATTAGGGTTTCAGGATCTAAATAGGGGTTGGGTTAAAAGCTAGGGCTTTTTCTGTTTAACAAATTAATTTGAAATAACCTATCATTCTTGGAAGAGGTCTCCGGTGCATGCACCATATGCTAGAAAGGCGGTTTTAAATGGATGGTGCATGCACTAACTAGCATGCACCGGCCACATATGATGCACGTAATAATGCGCACATAATTATTGGACCATTGTATACACACTTGCATGCATGCGTAATCAACTTTTTTGCAATGAATCTGATGCAGAAAACATGCACCATACACAATTATTATGAAAGGATCCAAGCGAAGACCCTAACCTACACAGCCACGATGGAAAGAATAAGTTGCGAGATGCGGCCCCAGTGACAGGCGGCTCTAGATTTAGGATATTTCTCCTAAACTCTAGAAGGTGATTGAATAAATCATATCTTCTAGATTTAGGATGTTTCTCCTAAACTCTAGAAGATTAGTTTTCCTTTCAGTTAAGTTGTTTTAGGCATGTATCGTCAAATCTCCTTGATTCTAGGAATTGTTTCAATTGTTTCCTTAAAATCGTGAAGATTTGATTTAGATTTGATTTGATTGGGAAGATTAGTTTCCTTTTCAGTTAAGTTGTTTTAGGCATGTATCGTCAATTGATTCTAGGAATTGTTTCGAATTATTTCCTTAGAATCTTGAAGATTTGATCTAGATTTGATTTGATTGGGTTGGTAGGATTTTGTAAGCTCCTGAGGATGCCTATATAAGCACTCCTCAGGAGCAATAGGGGAGAGGAGTTATATTGTGTAAGCTTAGAGAGCTTATGAATGTTGGCCAGGCATAGGCACGTTTATGCCAATAAACTTGGGGCTGATAACCTCTTAAGTTTGGGCGTGCTTGGGCCAATAACCCTTGTACGAGTGTTCTTGTGACCTGGTGGTTCGAAGGACTAATAATCCTGAGACCACGTTCTTCGTAATAACAGTGAGGCATTCTTCATTTCTTGTGTGTTAGATCCTAATTACCATGCTCGTGTGTTACTGGAACGGTTCGGGAGGATCAATTGTGGTGTTGGAGCGGATCGCGCGGAGAGTTGGTGAATGTTTTGGAGTCCTTGACCGGGGACCCTAACAAATTGGTGCTTTCATTGAGATGAGTTGCTTGAAGATCTCTACGCTTCAAGCGGGGTAATCACGAGCAAACCTTACTTTGATTCTCTTCGTTGAGATTGTTATAGTTAGAAGTTGTTTGTTCTTGTTGGAGTTATTATTTAAGGTGGGGTTCGATCTTCTTCTGGAGAGAACCCAAGGTCGGAAGTTGTCCGTGCAAAGTTCTTCGTGGGAGGAGGTTCGATCTTCATTTTGGAGAGAACCCAAGGTTGGACTTGTTGTTGCAGCCCATATTCCAATGGAGGCCGGATCAAGTACTTTTCCATCCAATCGAGACCGCTTTGAAGCTTTGGAGTCATCCACTCTTTGGATGAAGGAGCAGATGGCGGAGACTACCACCAACATGACTCACATGCAAGGAGCCATCACTTCCGTCACTAATGTTACGGAGGAGAACATGAAGGCGGTGGAAGGCATGAGACGAGACTTGCAAGCAATATTGGCAAGACTTGGAGGAGGAGCGAATGGGGCCAACCGCGGACAAACCCCAAGGGTGGAAAAGGAGCAACTCATTGATGGGAGGAAAACTCACATTTCTAAGTCCACAAGGGGAGAGCCTAGACCAAGGCAACCTCTTAGATTGGACGGGCGTGTGGA